>JAUELO010161584.1:0-16767 GCA_032357855.1 Amphibolips quercusostensackenii | reverse complement strand
TCTCGATAATTACACTAAAAATCTGATAAAATCACCAGATATTCAGCAAAATATAACCTTAAAAATAAGACCAAAAACTTGAAAACCCTTTAATTTTTCGCTAAGTATTAACCCGGAAATATGTACGCATGTTTTTTTAGAAAAATAAAAGATTTAGTAGCTTTTTTATTTATTTTTAAAATGTTTTTTACTTTTCGTACAGCTTTCTTTCATAAAGGTGTGTACTATGCAACAGTAGGAATATATTTTCATATACTTTAATTAAATTAAATAGTGCAATTAGTTACAATTTACGACTTTGTACTAATTCCACTATTTTCATTAGATACAATATATTAAAATTCAGGCGTGCTATTCCTTAGTATACATCTTTTTTGCCTACAGTTCGCAGAGAAGTAAAAAAAGAGAAACAAAAGCTGATAAATCTCTAAAATCTCTGAAAAACATGTGTACATATTTTCAGTCCTAAATTAGTGAAAAATGAAGCTTTCTAAAAGTTTTTTGGTCTTATTTTAAGAGTAATATTTGTATCATTTTTGGTAATTCGTATTGCAATTGTGTAGTCTTTCAATCTAATTAAGCAAATATATCATTCAGTAGATGTTGACAATAATATAGAGTGAAAATTTTTGTAGGCAAGAATACTGGATTATATTTTTATCGGCCTCAAATTTTCAGGATAAAGTACTTGCAGCTTAGACAAACTTTTAGGCACTGAGGTTTCTTAAAATTCAAAAAATTAATTTTTAAACCCACCCTACTATACATACATACATGCACACAATTTATCTTAAAATATTGAGAAATGTACTCAAGTGAATTCATCACGTTCTGTTCGCTTACTCCTAATTTGAATTATTATAACTACACTTTATAATATTTTCTCCTGAAATTTCATGAAATTTTAAAATATTGTCTAGCATTTAACAAGAATTCTCCGAATACAAGTAAATCCCATTAAATCCTAACATATTTTATAGAATTTCATGGTATTTTAATAATTTCATGGGATTTCAAAAGGGATGTCATAATTTTGTCGGAAAAGATATAGCAAATTTGCGAAAAATAAAGATTTTCGAAATTTAAAATTACCGAAATTAATAAGACTAACAAAAATGTTTTTTAATGAATTGCAACATTCCGAAAGCAAAATTTAAAGAAACTATAAAAATTCCAATGTTTTAAATTCTCGAAATTCTGCAATTAATGAAAGCTGAAAACCAGCCATTTCAAAATCCCGGAATAAGTACATTTTTGTTTGTGTCTTTTTAGATATATTTTACATAAGATGGTTTTTGAAAAAATATGTTTCCTGAAACCTATTTTTTAAACATTTCAATAGGAACATTCCACAATTTAATTTGTTTGCGTTCTTTTAAGTAAGATTCCTGGTCTAACTGAGAAAAAGTAAATCTTTTCGAAAACTCAGGCGCAAGATAATGCCTTATAGAATATATTTTTTAGATAATACGAATTAAAAAAAAATTGCAAAGAAAGCTAATGTTTTTGAGAAAATTAAATATTAAAACATTTAGAAAAGCAGCTGCGACTGTGCTAATTAAAAAATCATGTTAGTTTATTTTATTTAAAAAATAAATCTGCTTATTTTTTTAATTTTATAGAAAAAAAGGAATATTTTATTTCAGACTTCGTATTCACGGTATGATATAGTGAATTTAAAACTATCTATCCGAGTATATAGTACCAAGTACCACCATGCATTGCACTGTAAGATCTTTGAAGACTTGCTCTCAAAAAAACTTTGCAAATAAAATTTGAAACGAAATTGGCTTGAAATATGACAACGTTGTGGGCTTGATAGCGTCGTATAAATGTTAAATTATATTTAAATGGGTCTGGTATGATGGTTTTATATAATGGGTTTAATAGAGTTGCTGAAACATAGAAGCAACCGATATACGCTGGGTCTGGTTACGTTTTGCGTCCATAGTGGGACTGACAACGTCGGACAAACCAATATATATATATTTACGTTTTTTTAATATGTTTTTACACATATAATTGTTTTTTATACCCTTAGTTATCCTATAAATAATTTCCCTGATGAGGAGGTCTACACTGACCTTGAAGAATGTTGGTTCCCCTTGTAGTATAAAAAAGACGGATAAAGGAAAAAGTGAAAGGTTGGTTTTTGTTTGACTTTTTCCCTTTTTTCTCCCTCTTTTTTCATTTTTGGTTATTTTATTTGTCTCTAATAAGCCGTTAAGTGAGGTAGTCTTTGGAAGTCTGTTTTTATGATTGTGAATCTTTTTTCATGTTTTGTGCATTAAAAATTTGTTTATGAGAAACTCGACTTCTATTCAACCTTAAAATAAAATATTTTAATAGAGACACTAAACAATTGATTTTGTTCCAATTTTACGGTTTACCTATAAATATGTCAAGAGTTCTTTTAATTGAGGCTTTATATTGCTTATCTCAATTAAATTAAAAAATTCTTTTTAATTCCTTATTTTTGAATTTATTTTGAATTTTCAAATTATGTCTATGAAAAATGTTCTCTTAAAATTAGCAATTTTTTGATTATATAATAAATCAAAAAAATAATTAAAAATAAAAATGTTTGAAAATAATACAACTTTTTGGATTGTGTCTTTTTCTTTTTGGATAATGTTTTGATTCTGAATGGATTAGTTCATAATCGTCTCACAATAAAATGATTTTTTCAAAAAGAAGTTCAACTTTCATTTACGTAATTTAATTTTCAATCAACAAAAATTATTTTATACCAAAAGATACAAACTTAAAGTAAAGTACATAAATTTGCAAACTAATTTATAAATTTATAACCAAAAATAGAATAATAAAATTTTCACTCAAAAAAAATATTTATAAAAAAAAGAATTTTCAAGAAAGCAGTTGAATTTTTAATAAGAAAGATAGCTCTTCAAATAGCAAAATTAATTTAAAGTTGAAAAATTAATTTAAAAATATATATTTGAACAGAATAGTTGAATTTTCAGCGAGAACGATGGCTCTCCAAATACAATAAATTGGTAACAAACAAGTTAAATTTTAAACCAAGTAGTAATTAAATTTTCAACCCGAAAGAATTCTATCCTACCAAATAATATAAATTTACCATAAAATATATAAATTTTCAACCACTTTGTTAAATTTTCAACCAAAAATAGAACAATAAAATTTTCACTTAAGAAAATTATTTACAGAAAAAACGAATTTTCAACAAAGCAGTTGAAGTTTCAGCAAGAGAGATAGCTCTCCGAATACTAAAATGAATTTTTTCATAAATAGATTCAATCTTTAACTAAGTAATGTAATTTTCAATCAAAAAAATTTAATTTTCTACCAGAAAAGATAAATTAACAATAAAATACATAAATTTTCAAACAAATTGTTTCTTTTTAACAAAGAAGTTATACTTTTCAATGAAGAAGATTAATTTTGATTCAGAAAAAATGATTTTACAATAAAGTTCATGAATTTTGAACCAAATTGTTGAATGTTAAACTGAAAACAATAAATTGTCAACCAAAAACAAAATAATTAAATTTCAATACAAAAAATTGATCAAAAAAATAACCAAAAAAAAATCGATAGAGCCTTTAAAAATCGATAGAGCCTTTAGCAAATAAACTTCCTTTTTAATCAAAAATAAAAAGAATTAAAAAATTATTTTAATCTTAGAGGTTTTGACAATTTTATAATATTTGCAAATAAACTTCTCCTTTTTATCTGAGTCGAGCGCTATGTGCGAAAACTAAAAAGAACCGAGCGCAAGGCGCCAGGTAAATATATTTTTGAACGCGAAACACAAGATACAGCAGTCGCGCGCCGTAGGCGCGCTCAAACTTGCGAGCGAAGCGAGCCGCGCGCTATGAGAATGTGCCTGCGAGGCGGGCAGATTTTTTTCCTTACATCTGCGAAATTTCTTGTGTCATGTGCATTTTACGATGCTTGGGTTATAGCCTATTCGGTTATCTGCACTGGTGTACTCCAAAACCACTTCGACCTGCTCCTGCTTACTTCTTCTTACTTCTTCCTTCTCACTCCGACCCGTTCCTCAGCAGGTCGGAGTTGTTTCGGAATACAGCAGTGCAGTTAACCGAATACGCTATTAGTTAGTTCGATGGTTATGTTTGAAAATTGACACAGGGCCGCCACCTTAAAATTTTTTCACAATACTGTAACCCAAGGGGGACACTGGACAGCCTTCCGCGCAACCGTCTTATTTTAAGAGAATCAGGGCCGGTTGAGAAAAATAAAAATTTGGTAAATATTAATGAATTGAATTTGAGTAGGCTGCACTAGATGTGCTAGATCATGACGAGAACTTTAAAAAAGGATGGACAAAAATCGATTAATAACTTAAAGAGTTATTTCATTTTTGTTACAACGAAAGGTCCAATTTATATATTCAAAATATCCGTAAATGTTTCCTTCATTAGCGGAGATCTTAACCGATTTTCATGACTGAATACTTGTTATTATCTAATTTTTTTTTCTGAAAATAATTTCCTTAAGTGAATAATTTGACGTTTACTCTGTTCTGTCTTTTGACCCACACAAATATTTTTTAAATATTGATTTTATTTTTTAGTTGTGAAAAAATGATCTAGCTCCGCTGGGATTTGAACCTGAAGACCTGGTTTGAGATCCCAGCGGAGCCAGAGAATCATTTTCTTACAACTAAGAAATGAAATCAGTTTTGAAAATATTGATATTAGACCAGTAAAAAAAAGGAATTAAAATCAAATTATTTACTTTACTACTGGTCAGAAACCATAACATTCAAAAATAATTTCATTCAGGTTGCATGATTAAACGCCTTACGTTGGGTCTGGATGACTCCTAAAATACTGCATTTGTTAATTTAATTAAAAGTGTAGATATAATTATATTAATATATTTACCCATAGAATTATCAACCATAACGAAGGTGAAGGAAAAAATACACCTAAGGGCTTCCATATTCTTCAAATGGAGTAAACTGATTTTTAAATAATTTTGAAAAGACCTTATTACTGTTAAGAAAATTCAGGAAGATATCTTTCAAAATGTTTTCAAAAAAGGCCTTCTACGCTTGGGAGAACTGAAATAAGGATAAATATACGGTATGTGTAATTTAGACAAAAGACTGATTTTTTATCACAGATGCATTATTTCCAGTATTATTTTCTTTTTTATATTATTATTTGCTAACCTTTTTTCAGGTAATTTAGCTACATTCTACGTAAATAATTTAAAAGGATTTAAAGTGATTTAAAAAGATTTTAACAGATTGTAAGGAAATTCATAGAATTTCCAACAATTTTAATTTTTTTAGGAAATTTTCGAAAATTTCAAACATCTGAAGGAAATTTAAAAGATTTTTAAGATTTTTAAGTCAGTCTAAAGGATTGCAAAATAGTTAATCAAGGGATTACATATTACTTCAAAGATTTCAAGTGATTTTGGGCGGATTTCTATAAATCATACTTCGACGACTTCCAGACCATTGGAAAGTTTGATTAAATTAATAATTAATTTACGGAAAAAAAACGAATGGTTACGTTTCGAGATAATCCATAAATTGCGTTAACAATTTTGGAATATTTTTAACACCCCGATCCCTCTCGTTGACAACCGTAGTTTTATTCTTTTTTTAATTTCAGAAATTTTAGAAATTTTTGGAAAAATTGAAAATTTGGAAAATTTTTGTAAATCTGAAAAAAGTTTGAAGATTTTTGAAATTTTTTGAAATCTTAGAAATTCTAAAAATTTTTGGATATATGGAAATTTTTTGAGTTTCAAATTTTTTCAAAAAGTTTGGAAATTATTAAAATTTTTGGAAATTTTGCAAATTGTGACAAACTTTAAAAATTATTCAAATTTTTAGAAATTTTTGAAAATTTTTGTAAATTTTAGACATTTTTGAAATTTTTTAAAATTTGGAAAATTTAAAAAATTTCAAATCTTTTTAAAAAGTTTGGAAATTATTAAAATTTGTGCAAATTTTCAAAATTTCGTAGTGGAAAATTTTTTGAAAATTTTAAACATTTTTTTAAAGTTTTGTAATTTTTTGAAAGTTTCAAATTTGTTTAAAAAGCTTGGAAATTATACAAATTTTTGGAAATTTGAAAAATTTTGCAAATTGCGAAAAATTTTAGAAAATTTCCAACACATTTTTGAAATTATTAACATTCTTGGAAATTTCAAAACACTTGCAAATTGTGAAAAATGTCGGAAATTTCAACAATTTTGGGAATTCTAAAAATTTTTTGAAATTTTTGAGAATTTTGGTAAATTTTTAGAAAGTTTAAAATTTATAAAAAAGTTTGGAAATTATGAAAATTTTGAAAATTGGGAAAATTGTAAAAAATTAACAAATTTTTCGAAAAATTTTCGAAATTATTAAGATTTTTGGAAATTTAAAAAATTTTGCAATTTGTGAAAATTTTTGAATATTATAAAAATTTTCAGAATTTTTTCAAATGTTTTGAAATTTCGAAAATTTCGCAAATGTTGAAAAAAATTTTAAACTTCAAATTTTTTTTAAATTTTTGAAAATTTGGAAATTTTTTGAAAGTTTTAAATTTTTTTAAAAACTTTGGAAATCATCAAAATTATGAAACATTTTTAAAATTGTGAAAAATTTTGAAAATTATTTCAATTTTTAAAAATTTATAAATTTTTTTCAAAGTTTTGATTTTTTTTAAGTTTGGAAATAATTCAAATTTTTAGAAATTTTGAAAATTTTGTAAATTTTCGACGAAAAAAATTAACTCGACAAAATACTTGAATTTTAAACTTACAAGGATTAAATTTCAACCAGAAAGCAGTTTTTAGCAAGAGAGATGAACTTTCAACTAAATAGTTGAATTTTTAAGTGAAGAAGATAAGTTTGTAACAAAAAATGTAATAGTTACAATTTCTTTTCGAAAAATCAATTTAAAAAAGCAAATTTCCTAACAGTTAAATTAAAACAAAAAACACGAATTTGAACAAAATGTAGTTAAATCTACAACAACAGAATTATTTTTTACCCAAAAAGACGAATTCATTAACAAAATAAATGAATTTTTCACAAAACAGTAGAATTTTCACCCTACATTGTGAATTTTCAACCAAAATTAAATTTTCCACCAAGTAGTTAATATTTTAAATAAATATTGTAATTTTTAACCAAATAGTTAAATTTTCACCAAAAAAAAAAGTTTTTAACCTAAAATGAAATAGTTACATTTTCACTTTGAAAAGATAATTTTTAACAAATAAAAAGTAGTAATTAAAACCAAGTATTTATTATTTTTGTACCAATTTCATTCAACCAAAAAGACGAGTTTTTCACAAAATAGTTGAATCCACAGCCAAAAAGATCATTTTCAAAAAAGAACAATTATTTTCTACACAAAATAAACAAATTTTCAACAAAATACATGAATTTTACACAAAAAAGTTTTATTTTTTAACAGATACTATGAATTTTCAACAAGAAAGTTGATTTTCTAACAAGTAGTTGAAATTTTAAATAAATAGTTCAATTCTTGACCAAACGGTTGATTTTCATACTGAAATAGTTGAATTTTCACCCCAAAAGATTAATTTTCTACCGAACAGCCTTATTTTTTACCAAAAAAGATTAAATTTTTATAAAAATAGATGAATTTCCAAACAAAGTAGTCATATGTCGCATTTTCTACAAGACAAATGAATTTTTTACTCGAGAATAAGAATTTTAAATCAAAAGAGATGAATTTTCAATCAAATGGTTGAATTTAAAAAAAGTAAGTTTTTAATACAGAATGGAGTGGTTACATTTTTACTTTAAAAAGTTGATTTTCAACAACAACAAAAATTAATTTTGTACCAGTTTAGGTCAACCAACAAAACGAATTTTCAGCAAAACAGTTGAATCCACAGCTAAAAAGATGAATTTTCAAAAAAGAACAATTATTTTTTGCCTAAGAAAACAAACTTTCAACAGAATACATTAATTTTCTACAAAACGGTTGTATTTTCCACTGTAAACTATGTTTTTTCAACAAGAAAGTTAATTTTGTATCAAGTAGTTAATTTTTCAAATAAATAGTTTAATTTTTGATCAAACAGTTGAATTTTCTGCCAAAATAGTTGAATTTCGAAGAAAAATGATTAATTTTCTACCAAACAGCTGCATTTATTAAGATTAAATTTTTAAGAAAAGGGATGAATTTTCAAACAAAAAGGACGTATTTTGTACAAAACATTTAAATTTACCGCTCAAAAATAAGTTTCGTTAGGAACTCATCCCTTTTGGATAAAAGTTCTACCATTTGGTTGAAACTTTAATTATTTTGTTTAAAATGACACTATTTGTTTAAATATTCATCTTTTTTGGTCAAAAATACAACTGATTAGTTAAATGTTGAACTACTTATTGAAATTTATTTTTTGGTTGAAGATTCATCACTTTGGTTAAAAATTTAACTACTTTCTTGAAAATAACTTTTTTTTTCGTTAAAAATCAATTGTTCAACTGAAATTTTAACTATGCAATTTTTTGTTAAGACTCTTTTGTTGAGTTTGAAATTCAAGTACTTGATTAAAAAAATCATAAATTTTGTTCTCACATCATATTTTCTTGTGGGAAATTAATCTTCTTGGTTAAAAAAATCCAGATTTCGGTTGAAAATTTAACTCTTTGTTTAAATGTTGAACTCTTCTCTTGAATATAAATCTTTTCTTTCTAAATTATTAATTTTCGTTGGAAATTCATCTCGCTGGTTAGAAATTTTATTATTTTGGTAAAAAACTTTTTCATTGGCAATTAAATTTTTTAAATTAAATTGTAACTAGTTCAGTTTTAGTTGAAAATTTAACTTCTGAATTGAAAAGTGTTCTGCTCTGGTTGAAAATTCATTTATTTTGTTCCAAATTCGTTTTTTTTTTTGGTTAAAAATGCAACTGACTCTTCAAAAATTAATTTGGTTAGGCTTATGATTAAACTATTTGTTTTTATTTATATTTTTTATTGAATTCAACTGTTTTTGATTTAAACTACAAACCAATTTTTGTCAGTGGAAGTAGAGGAAATGAGAAGGGGAGTAGTAAAGAAATTAGGGTGAAATTATTGGAAAAGGAAGATAATCAGTCAGGGAAAATAGTGGGAGAGGGAGTAGGAGAAGAGAAAGAAAATGATGGAAGAGTAAGTATGGGTAGAGAGGGGAAACAAGGTAAGAGGAAGTATGGGCAATGAGAGGAAGTATGGAAAATTAGAGGAAGTAGAGGAAATGAGAGACGGCGAAGTAGGAGCAGTACGGGGTAATAAGGGGAGGGAAAGTTAGGGAAGTCATTAGAGGAAAATAAAAGAAAATAAGGGGAAGTAAGAGAAGGGAAAGTAAGAAAAGGGAAAGTAAGAAATGTAAGAGGAAATAAAAAAAAAGGTGAGGAAAATTATTTGAAATGAGGGTGATTTGGGGAGAAGAAGTGAGGCTTGGGGAAAAGAAGCAGGGGAAATGAGAGGAGAGGGTGTAGGGAAATGAGGGGCGGGGTAGTATCAGAGTAAGGGAAATGTGGGATGATAAAGTAGGGGAGTAGGGAAAATGGGAAGTAGGGTAGAAGGGTATTTAAGGGGATATGCTAAAAGGAGAAATAGGTTTTAGTAAATTAATTAATTTATTATGGGGAAAATTATTAAATTATGGGGAAATTAAGGCAAAGGGAGTAGAGTAAGTTAGGGCAAATTATGAGAGAAGAAGTAGCAGAAGTGAGAGAAAATAATGGGAGAGTTAGTATGGGCAGTGAGGGGAAACAAGGGAAAAGGAAGTAGAAAAAATGAGAGGAAGTAGAGAAAATTAGAAAAGGGGAAGTAGGGATAGTACGGGATAGTAGAGGGAGGAGAAGATAAGGAAGTAAAGGAAGGGGAGTTTGGGGAAGTAATAGAAGAGAAAGTAAGAAATGTGAAAAAAAATAAAGAAAAATTAGAGAAATTATCAGAAATAAGGATGAGATGGGGCGAAGAATTATGGGCTGGGTAAAAATTGCAGGGGAAATTAGAGGAGGGGAAGAAGGGAAAATGAGTTTGAGGTAGTATAGAAGTAGGGGAAATAAGAGATGAGAAGGTAAGGGATTAGAGGAAATGAAAAGTGAGGTAGTAGAATATTTAAGGGGATGTGCTAAAAGGAGAATTAGAAGAAGTAAGGGGAGTGGAATCATAGAAAATAAGAGGTGATGTAGAGGAGGAATTAGGGAAAAATTGTGGAAGAGGGAGAACGGTTAGTTAGGGAAAATGATAGGGAAGGGAGTAGGAAAAGTGAGAGAAAACGATGGGATAGAAAGTATCGGCAGTGAGGGGAAATAAGGAGAGAGTAAGTAGGAAAAATAAGAGGAAGTAGAGAAAATGAGAAAAACGAAAGTAGGAGTAGTACGGGGTAATAAGGAGAGGGGAAGTAAGGGATGATATTGGAGGAAAATTAGGAAAAGCGAGACCTGTGGAAAAGAAGTAGGAAAAATAAAAGGAGGAGAAGTAGTAAATTAAAAGGCGAGGTAGTATTAGAGTGGAGGAAATAAGGGAAGATGCAGTAGGAAAGTAGGTGAAATGAGAAGTAGGGGAGTGTGTTATTTGAGAGGATATAATAAGAGGAGAAGTAAGGTACGTGAGAGAAGTGGAAGTGGGGAAATTAGTGAGAGTTGAGGTAGGAGAAGTAAAATAAAATGATGGGAGAGGAAGTATGGTCAGGGAGAGGGAACAAGGAAAGAGGAAGTAGGGAAAATGAGCGTGAGTTGAGGAATTGATAAAAGGGAAAGTAGGGGTAGTACAGGCTTATGAGAAGAGCGGAAGTTGTAGAAGTAAGTGGAGAGGGATTAGAGGAAGTTATGGAAGGGGAAGTAAGGCCTGTAAGGAAACATAAGGGAAGGTAAAGGGAATTATCAGGAATGACGATGCGTTAAGAAGAAGTGAGGTCTGAGGTAAATAAGTAGGGGAAATAAAAGAAAAGAAAGTACGAAAAATAAAGGTTGGGGTAGTAGGGGAGCAGGAAAAATAATGAATAATACAGTAAAGGATTATGAAAAATAAGAGATGATGCAGTAGGGGTAAAGAACGAATAAGAATTAGGGTAGTAGGGTATTTGAGGAGATATGATAAAAGGAGAAGTAGAAGAAGTGAGAGGAGTGGAAATAGAGGAAATTAAAGGTGAAGTAGTGAACAGGTTAGGGGGAAATCACGGGAGAAGAAGAGGGTAAGTTGAGGGAAATGATGGAAAAGGGAGTAGGAAAAGTTAGAAAAAATGATGTTAGAGAAAGTATAGTCAGTAAGATGAAATAAGGCGAGAGGAAGTAGGAATAATAAGCGGGAGTTGATGTAGTAAGAAAAGGAGTAGGAAAGTGAGTAGAGGGGAATTATGGGAAGTAAGGGTGGAGAAAGTGAGAAGTGTAAGGGAAAATGAAGAAAGGCAAGGAAAATTATTAGAAATGAGAAGTGCGGCAGTACAGTATTTTAGAGGATATGATAAAAGCAGAAGTAAGGAAAGTGAGGGTAAATAAGGCGAAGGAAGTAGGGTTAGTAAGAAAAAAATATGAGAGGGGAAGTAGGGGAAATTATTAGAAATGAAGATAAGTTGAAGAGAGGAAGTAAGTGCTGGGAAAGAAACGTAGATGAAGTGAGTAAAAATTGAATGAGGAAAAATAAGAGAGGCAAGTAGGGGGAATTAGGAGTGGGATAGTGAGTAAGTAGAAGAAATTAGGAGGAGAGAGTAGGAGAAGTAAAAGAAAATAAAGGAGGAGGAAGTATAGAGAGTGAGTGGATGATAATTAAGTGGAAATTCGGGGAGTGAGATAAGGAAAAATAAAGAGGTAAGGATAAACTGCTGGTGTCAAGCAGGAGAGATGAGGGAAGATGTAGTGGAAATGAGGGATAATAAAGATAAGGAAAGTAAAGAAAGTGATTGAGGAGTGAATAGGGAAAGTGACAGAAAGTAAAGGTTGGCAAAGTAAGGGAAGCGAAGGAAAAATGAGGCGAAGTAGGAAAAATAATTAGAAATACAATTAAGCAGAAAAGGGAGGCTGATAAATGTAGAAGTTGAGTGCCAGCTGGGGAAGAAGAAGAGTGGGAGTGGTGGAAGAATGTGAGGTATGAGGGAGGGGGAAGTAAGGGAATATTATTTTTGGCAATGATTACTTCTGTTTTTAAAAAATGTAAAATTTTTGCAACATTGAGCGAGTGCTATTTATTTCAAGTGAAGGAAACCACTTTGTCAGATTTAAGGTCCAGATGTCTCGTATAAGTGAGTTCCTGACATATAAATGTCACACAACTTGTTTTCGAGCTCCCATTTATCATAGTTGGCTTGGTGTATAATCTTCGAGAAAATTGACATACCGAGTCCTGTTGCTTTTATTAGAATTAAATGAAAAAATTCAATAATTTTTAAAATAAATTGTTACCTCTTATAGAGAAACCTATGTATAAAAATTAAAATGAGGCAGAAACTTTGAACAGTATTTATTAATTTAGTCAAATAGTAATCCTTTTTCGTTTAAAACTCAACAATTTTATTAAAAAGATATCCGTTTTAGTTGAAAATAAACCTTTTGTCGTAAGTTTATGTTATCTGGTTAAAAATTCAACTTTTTAGTTTATAATCAACTTTTTTTTGAAAAATTCATATTTTCATGTTAAAAATTTATCTGTTCTCTTAAAAATTTATCTTGTTGTGCTAAAAATTAACTATATTGGTAGACAATTGACAACTTGGTTAAAAATTAAATTTTTTATTAAACGTTCCACTACACTACATTTTATTATTTAAAAATTTAACTGCATTGTAGGAAATTCGTATGTTTTGAGCAAAAATGCAATTGCTTGGTTAAAAATTAATTTGTTTTGGCAGAAAATTCAACTGTTGAGTTAAAAATTCAACTATTTGGTTAAAAATTTAAATATTTGGTTGAAAATTAAGCTATTTAGTTGAAAATTTAACTATTTGTTTAAAACTTACATTTCTTTTCTGAAATTTGTATTTCTAGTTGATTTTTTTACTAATTTACTTAAAATTAATATTATATTCTGTGTTGAGATTAAAAATTTTTTTGTATAAATTTAACTATATTGTTAAAAGTTGAACAACTTTGGTAAAAATTCACCTTTTTTTTTAAATTCATCAGTTCAGTAAAAAATTGATTTCTTTAGTGGAAAATTGAACTATTTTGTTAAATATACATATTTTGTTCGAAAAGTCAACTGATTTTTGAAAATTTATCTTTTTGGGCTTAAAATCGAATTTTTTTTTTGGAAAATTCAACTACATGGTTGAAAATGAAATTTTTTGTTGAAAATTCAACCATTTTCTTAAGTATTAAAAATTTTTGTTTTGGCACTCAAACTATTTGATTGAAAGGCGAATTTCTTACAGATTTATATTTTTTGGCAAAAAATTCACATTTTTGGTTCAAAATCAAAATATTCTTTAAATATTAAACCACTTGGTCAAAAATTACATTTTTTGTTAAAAATTTATAAGTTCTAATTGAAATTTAAAATAGTTTAGTGAAGAATAAACTATTTAGTTGAAAATTAAATTTCTAGTTAAAAATCCATATATTCTGTTTGAAAATTCAACTGCTTTTTTGAAAATTAAGCTTTTTGAATTTAAAATCTGTTTTTGTGAAAAATTCAACTATATGGTTAAAAACTAAATTTCTTGTAGAAATTTCGACTATGTTATTCAAGATTCACCTTTTTGGTTCGAAAATTCACCTATTTGTTTGAAAATCTAATTTCTTGTTAAAAATTCATATTTTTTGGTGAAAAATTTCTCTTTTTGAGTTGAAAATTCCATTGTTTTGTTAAAATCTCCGTGGTTAATAATTATATTCATTGTTAAAAATTAATATTGTTGGTCTAAAAATTAAATTATTATGGTAGGAAATAAACTATTCGGTTAAAAATTAAGTGCCTTGTTAAAAATTTATATATTTTGTTTTAAGCTTTAACTTTTTTTCCCATCTTTCTGAGCTTAGAATATAAATATAATTTTGTTCAAAATTTATCTTTTTGTGTTAATGATTGAACAATTTAGTCAAAAATTCATATTTTCCGATAACCAATTCAATTTTTTTTATCAATTATCTTTTTGGGCTCAACATCGATCTGGTTTGGTAGAAAATTCAAATTTCTTCTTAAAAATTCCACTATTCTGAAAAAATTCATCTTTTTTATTTCAAACCTGAATTATTTGGTTATAAATTAAATTTCTTATTGAAAAATTGTATTTTTTGGTTAAAAATCCATCTATTTCATTAAAATTAATTTATTTTTTGTTAAAAATGCGACTTTTTGCTTGAAAAGTATTACGTTTTGGTAGAATATTTGACTGTTTAGTTGAAAATTCCTTTATTTGCTTGAAAATTTAACTTTTTCGTTAATAATTAAATTTATTGTCGAAAATTCGTATGTTCTGGGTAAAATTTTTCTTTACGGGTTTAAACATTTAACTATTTTAATAGAAAATTCAACTATTTGGTTGCTAATTACATTTCTTGGTTAAATTTTGTACTTTCTGGCTGAAAATTCAACTATTCTATTGAAAGGTAATTTTTTGGTTGAAAATGCGACTTTTTGCTTGATAATGATTCTGTTTTGTTGAGAAATTGAACTGTTTGGTTAAAAATTTAATTATTTGGTGAAAACTTCAACTATTTCGTTAAAACTTCAACTATCCATTTAAAAATAAAATTTCTTTTTGGAAATTCGTATTTCCTTGTTAAAAATGTAACTATTGTATAAAAAGTTAACTTTCATGGGTTAAAAATGGATTTTTATTTTTAAAATGATACCATTTTAGTAGAATATTCAACTGTTAAGTTGAAAATTCATCCATTTGATTGATAATTAAACTGCTTTTTTGAAAATTTATGTTTTTGTGTTTAAAGTCAAATCGTTTTTGTAGAAAATTAAAATTTTTGTGTAAAAATTAAAATTTTGTTGTGGAAAATTAAAATTTTGTTGTAGAAAATTAAAATTTTTTTGTTGAAAATTCTAATATTTTGTTGAAAATTCATCTTTTAGAGTTTAAACATTAAACAATTTTTATGAAAAATTCAACTTTTTGGTTGTAGATTTAATTTCTTAGGAAAAATTTGTACTTTCTTGTTGAAAATTTAACCATCTAATTAAAAGTTAATTTTTTTATTAAAAATGCAACTTTTTTCATGAAAATGATTTCGTTTTTGTAGAATATTTGACTGTTCAGCTGAAAATTCCTCTATTAGCTTGAAAATTCAACTATTTGGTTAAAAATTCAACTATTCAGTTGGAAATAAAATTCCGATTTGAAAATTAATATTTTCTGGTTAAAAATTTAATTATTTTATTAAGGTGTAATTTTTTGTTGTTAAAAATGTGATTTTTTTGCTCGCAAAGTATTTTGATTTGGTAGAATATGTAACTGTTTAGATGAAAAACCTTCTATTTGGTAAAAAATTAAATTTCTTGGTAAATAGTCATATTTTCTGGTTAGGAATTTAACTTTTTTATTAAAAGTTAATTTTGTTGGTTAAAATGTGATTTTTTGTTTGATAATGATTCCGTTTTAGTAGAAAATTCAACTGCTTAGGTAAAAATCTAACCATTTACTTGTAAATTTAACTATTCAGTTAAAAATAAAATTTCTTTTTAAAATTCACATTTTCTGGTTCAAATTTTAACTATTTTATTAAAAATACTAGATTTTTAGGTGAAAAATTATACTAGGCAGTGTTAAAACTTGAAATACTCTGTTAAAAATTCATTTCGTTACTGAAAGGTTCATCACCTTAGTTGAAAATTTATTTCTAGTTGAAAATTGTAATATTTTGGTTAAAAAGTGAAATAAACATTTGAAACTTTTACTATTCAGTTGAAAATAAAATTTTTTTTAGAAAATTCATATATTCTAGTTAAAATTTTAACTATTTTATTAAAAATGCTATATTTGCCGTTAAAAATACCATTCTATGCTTTTTTAAAAATTGAACTATTCTATTAAAAATTTATGTTTTTAGTTAAAAATTCATCATTTTAGTTGGAACTTTATTTCTGTTTGAAAATTATTTTAATTACTTTAGTTAAAAAGTCAACTATGGACATGAAAATAATATTTCTGTTTGAAACTCCATATTTTCTAGTTTGAATTTCAAATATTTTATAAAAAATACTATATTTTTCTTTAATTATACTATACTATGCCTTGTTAAAACTTGAACTACCCTGCGAAAAAGTTATGTTTTTGTTTAAAATTCATTACTTCAGTCAAAAATTTATTTCTGGTTGAAAAGTCAACTACTTTCATTGAAAATTAAATTATTTAGTTAAAAATAGAATTGCTTTGTAAAAACTCATATTTTTCCGTTTAAATTTCAACTTTTTTGTTAAAAATACTATATTTGTCGTAAAAAATTTATCACCTTAGTTGAAAATTTATTTTTAGTTGAAAATGTAACTTTTTTGGTTGAAAATTCAACTATTCATTTGAAAATTCTACTATTCAGTTGAAAATATAATTTCTTTTGGGAAATTAAGATTTCTGCTTCAAATTTTAACTATTTTATTAAAAATACTATATTTGCCGTTAAAAGTGCTATACTTTGCTTTGTTAAAACTTGAACTGCTCTGTTGAAAATGTATGTTTTTAGTTACAAATTTATCACTTTAGTTAAAAGTTTATTTCTAGTTGAAAATTTAACTACTTTGATTGAAAATTGAACTACTTTGGTTAAATATTGAACCATTCATTTGAAAGTGAAATTTCTTGTTCAAAATTCATGTTTTCTGGTTTAAATTTCAAC
>JAUELO010161493.1:0-16769 GCA_032357855.1 Amphibolips quercusostensackenii | reverse complement strand
ATATTTCTAATAGTTTACTGAAATTCCCTGTACGCGCCTTAAAAAGAAACACAACAAGAGCTTGAATCACTGAACGAGATAAACTGCTTCGCATTGGAGTCATTATATCTTTTTTTTCAAACAAAGTTTTTATAAGATAACCCAGTAAAAAATAATAAAAATTAATTATGTTATTTTGCAAGGCTTAATTGGTTGATTTTGTCAATGAATGTCGAATCGCATGGGATGAAAAGAGTTTTAGTTATTCTGGATTGGATTCGCGTTTCTTCAGAAATGATAGATATATTTTTTTTAAGACATAAATACAACAGTAATTATAAGTAACAACTAGCATTTAAATTAAATTTTAAAGTATTCAGCCTTAAGAACAGGTTCAACATCAGAATCTTTGTCAGAACACATGTTTTTTTTACCTACGCTTTTTTAAATAAGGTATAACAAATAGTGCACATGACTTTTCATTGTAATGTGGATATATTGTAGTAATATGATCGCAATGTATATTCAGATCGCAAAAGTTATCATTTTACCCAAATAGGTAACGCATCATCGACTATTAAAAACAAGAAACAAACAAAAATAAAGAAGCTAGATAGCAAAGTGTCTCACAAGAATTAAGAACAAGAAGTAAATAAAAATCGTAAGAGACACGAAATAAATGTGAATGCATTTACAATCATGCTTCTCAATTCCTGGCTAATCATTTATAAAAATTTTTTCTGCACATTTAAGTCCCGCGACAATTTTGCTGACGCAAAGGCTATATGGGTGAAAATTCCAGAGTTTGGTTACTGTGAAAACCAAGTTCATGAAGCTGCACATTGTTTTTATAAGAAGAAATAAAAAAATCAAGAGGCCAACATTGCAGAGAAAGCCTACTTTACAAAATTGGTAACTTACAAATCAGAAAAAATATTAAAAAACAGCGACGGTTTGTGGACAGTGGATGCACGTCACATACTTCCAACAATCCTAACTTATTGAGCGTACCATAGAAGATCCTGTATAGACTGCAATCGGTAGGCAGTGCAGAAACAAAAGAAAAAACAAAAGGTGATTTTAGGATAATTACTTTGGCCTGAAACAAAGTGAGTGATTTAAACTAAAAAATAATCCTTATGTTCCTGATTTGAAAAGCCATCTTATGACAGTCGTGAAAATTATCGGCCGAAAATGTGACATTTTATATACAGCTAATGGTCTAATCCTTGCTAGTGACATTTAAGAGGATTCAAATATTATAGCTGATCATAAACAAGTTTTGTCTTTCCTGCGCGAAGGTGCAGAGTCATCTTTTACAATTTTAAACAGCAAAATATCAGACGTCCTAGTTTATCGCGTGCAAAAAAAGTTGCCTTGCTTGAACATGGTTTAAAAATAGTTTAAAAATAATTTTAGATTGTTCAAGAATGGGACATGAATGGATCGTTGGCCTGGCTTGAGCATTGCTTGTGGCAACGTCCTATGCTAAACCTTAAGTGATTAGTCTAACACTAAATTCGATGGTTTTTAGTGTTTATCTTACATAAAAACAACAATGGGGAGTTCCGCTACTACCAAAACCTAATTATTCCTCTCTTTTTATTATTTTACATAAGCTAACTTAGTTTCAAGCACTTTTCAAAACTAAAATTCATAATTCGTTCCGAACGTAAAAACTGTACGCATCACACAAAAGTTAAGTTTCAGAAATGTATCAAAATAGAGGTAAATTTATTTTTCCGTTATATAATAATATTTTTCTCTTCGAAGTCAAATTGTTAGATAATACACATTTTGAAGACTTTATCTAGAAAATTTCTAATTGAAGACAGATTTTTAATATGTGATAATTTTGTAAATATTCTAAGCCTGAGACCAAACTCAAAACGCGAACCACAAATATGACCCTCCTCAGTGTCACTTCACACACTCTTGATAACACTGTTCTGCGAAAATTAATTTTTCATCCGACATCTACATTATTCCGGTCGTTTTTTATTGATCTTAAAATGAATATTACAAATTGTCACAAAAAATTTTCATATACAAAACTTAATAAAAAAAGACCAAGATCATTCTCGCCTTAACATAACGCTTCCACATTCTTATCAGAGTCAGAAATATAACTGAATTTCGCCTTACTAACACGCTTCTGCGAATAACAAATATAAAAAAAAGGAATAGTAATAGTTAGCGTTTGTAAAAATGTAACGTTTTCCTTTTTAGTGAGTTTTTCCTCTTTTTGATACTTTTCAATTCTCTTAATTGCAACCCTTGTAACTTTGTCTGTGACATTAACAATTGAGGTTATAGATTCTAGTTTAAAAGAGAATTTATACACATCTTTTACCTGCTTGTGCAATTCTAAGGAAAGGAATGAGACAAGCCTAAATAAAAATTCTAAAAGCCTTCTTCTATATTCGGTAACGCTAACTAAAGTCAAACAGTAAGAAAAGAAAATAGTTTGAATTGAAATCGCAAACCTATATCCATTTTCAATTCAGCTGGTGCTAATATAAGAAAAAGAATAGAAAAAGCCTGAATCAAAATTGCAAAGATTTTTCTAGCTATGATAATGGCAATATATTAAAAAACAAAAAGGAGAAAAAGTGAAATTAAAATTGCAAACCTATATTCACTGTTGACCCTGCTAGTGCAATACTTAGGCGAAGAATAAGACTAGGCCGGATTAAAAATGGAAAGCTTTTTGTGCATTCAATGTCGCAAATTCAAGTCAAATAAATAGAATAGGAAAAAATGAAGTTAAAATTAGATATCTGTATCTATCTTCACCCTACATGTACGATTCTAAGAAAAAAATGAGACAAGCCTTGATGAAAACTGCAAAGGTTTTTTAAATTACGGTGATGCTAATTTATGTCTAATAATGAAAAAGTATCATTACTGGATTCAAAATGGAAAGTCTTATTAATTTTTTCCGAAAGTGTCATTCTAGAAAAAAAAATGAGACAAGCCAAGATCAAACTTGCAAAACGTTTTCTAGCTTCAGTAACGCTAAGTCATAACAAATTATAAAAAGAGGAAAAGCTGAAGTTGAAGCTGGAAATTTATATTCACATATACCCTTTTGGTGTCATTACAAGGCTAGGAATGGGACAAGCCTTGATTGAAATTGCAAATATTTTTCTAGCTTCCTTCACGCTGAGTCATATAAAATAATAAGAAGGAGAAAAACTAGAGTTGAATCTGCAAACTCTTGCCAATATTTACCCTGCTAAGACCTTTCTGAAGAAAAAAATTTGTCAAGTCTAGATAAAAAGTGCAAATGTTTATTTAATTACGGTAGAGCTAATCCATGTCTAATAGTGAGAAACGCTAAAGCTAGCAATAGAATTGGAAACATGTAATAGATTTTTTCCTTGCTGATGCAGTTCTTGATCTTACTAGCTTCGGTAACACTAGTTCAAGACAAATAGTAATTAGAAGAAAGAAATCCTGCTGTTGTAATTCCACGGAAAAAATGATAGAAGTCTGAATGAAAGTTGCAAAGCTTTTTCTAGTTCCGGTAAAGCTACTGGTAATTCAAATAATTAAAAAAAAGCTTTGTTGATGCTTATTAATATCAAATAATGAGAAGAATAAAATTTGAAGTTTAAACAAAAAAACTATACTCATATTTACTCTGCTGGTGTCATATTACAAGGAGAAGAATAGGATATTGTAAGCCCTTTGGTAATTAATACCCTTCTAATGCTTTTTTAAGAAAAAAAGTAGGTCAAGCATCAATAAAAATCGCGAAGCTATTTCTAGCTTCAGCAACGCTAATGCAATTCATACAATAAGAAGAGGAAAAGCTAGAGTTGAAACTAGAAACCTATATCCATCTTCACTCTGCTGATGACGTTTTAAGGAGAAGAATGAGAAAAGCCTGGATAAAACTTAAAAAGATTTTTCTAGCTTCGGTAACGCCTATTTATATAAAAGAATAAAAGAGGGAAAAGCTAAAAATAAAATTGAAAACTAATATTTATATTTTCCTCTGCTGATTCTTTTAAAAGAAGAATTATGGAACAAGCTAGTAATGATGAATAACTGTTTTCAATTTGAATTTCAACTTTTTCTCTTTGCACCGTTTCACTTAAATTTGCGTAACCAATGCTATAAGAAGCTCAGCAATTTTTATTCAGGCTAATGCCATTCTTTACCGTCGAATAGCACCAGCACCA
The DNA here is from genome assembly GCA_032357855.1 of Amphibolips quercusostensackenii. Classification (NCBI taxonomy): domain Eukaryota; kingdom Metazoa; phylum Arthropoda; class Insecta; order Hymenoptera; family Cynipidae; genus Amphibolips; species Amphibolips quercusostensackenii. The sequence continues at coordinate 12,600 of JAUELO010161493.1, read as the reverse complement.
TAAATTTAATTATGGGTTTAAAATTTAAACACCAGCTTTATTCCCTTCCAATATTTCACTTGACTGAGCGTTATTGAAGATAGAAAAACCTTTGCAATTTTGATTCAGCCTTGTCTTATTCTTCTCCTTTAAATAAAACTACCAGGGAAAACATAATTAAAAACTTTTGATTTCAAGTCAAGGTTTCTCCTTTTTAATTATTTCATTTTTATTACTGCTTAAGCTAGAACAATGATTGCTTGTTCCATTCCTTTCTTTTCTTTGCTTGTCCCATTTTTTGCCTTTTAATGACATCAACAGTGTGAAGATGAATATAGGTTTCCAGTTAACCAAACTAGCGTTGCCAAAGCTAAAAAAAGCTTAGCAATTTATATCTAGGCGAATCAAATTCTTTTCTTCAGAATAGCAGCAGCACCGTAAATGTGAATATAGATTTGCGATTTCAACATCAGCTCTCCTACTTTTTAATATTTCATTTGATTTAGCGTTACCAATGATAGAAACACCTTTATGATCTTGACCGAGGCTTACTCCATTCTTTGCCTTATAATGACACTAGCAGGGCAAACATGAATATTGTATTAGAATTTTAACTACAGCTTTCTCCGTTCTCAATATTTGATTTAAATTAGCACTATCGTACCTGAAAAAAAACCTTTTGCAATTTTGATTCATGCTTGTTTTGTTCGTTTCATGACAATGGCACCAGCAGGGCAAAGATGGACATAAGCTTGCAATTTAAACTCTAACTTTCTCCATGCTTATTATTTGACACAAATTAGGGCTATTGTATCTGAAAAAAATGTTTGCAATCTTAATCTAGCCTTGCCCTATTTTTCTCTTTTTAATGGAACCAACCAGTGTAAGTATGAATAAAGGTTTCCGATTTTAACTCCAGCTATTAACCTTATTATTATCATTTGATATAAAATAGCATTACCAAAGCTAGAAAAATGCTCACTTGTGAAAATAGGTTTGCCATTTTAACTATAGCTTATTTCCTTTTCAATAATGGACTTATGGTAGCATTACCTTCCCTAGAAAAACTCTTGCAATTTTGATGCAGGTTTGTATCATTCTTTTTTTCAGAATTGCACCAGCAGTTGAAAGGTGTATAATTATATATAATTCTAACTGCAGCTTTGTCTCTTTATATTATTGGACATAATTAAGCGTAACCAAACGTATAAAAATCTTCGCAATTATCAGTCAGGCTTGTCCCATACCTCTCCTTGCAATTACACTAGCAAAGTAAATAAGAATATTGGTTTCGAATTGCGACTTCTGATTTTCCCTTTCTCAATATTTTTTTCATTGAAAGAGCATTAGCCTACTTAAAAAAACCTTCGCAATTTTGATCTAGGCTTGTCCCATTCTTTCTCTTAGAATGGCACCAGCAGGGTAAATATAAATATAGGTTTCTAATTTTAACTCCAGAATTTTTGAATTTTAATATCTGATATAAATACGCGTTACCGAAGCTGGAAAAAGCTTTTCAATTTTAATCTAGGCTTGTCCTATTCTTTCCTTTACATTAGCACCAGCAAGCTAGAGATGCATTTAGGTTTCCAATTCAAACGCCAGCTTTTTGTATTATAATTATTTGCCATAACTTAGCGTTACGAAGTATTATCATTCAACCACATGAAATATTGATTTTAACAATGTTTAATGCATTCCTGACAATTACCTTCATTGTTTCATGTAAGATTTACTATAGAAACCGTTTACTTTATTGTTAGACTAATCATTTAAAGTTTAGCATGGGATGTGGCCACAAGCAATGCTTAAGCCACGCCAACGATCCATACATGTCCCATCCTTAAACAATTTAAAACTATTTTTGACCTATTTTCGACCTATGCTTAAGCAAGTCAATTTCTTTTAAATAGGTCAGTACTAGAGTCTTAGTCATTCGAAGTCAAAGGACATGGTATTCATGCCGATAATAAGAATGTTTTATATTTAGACTTCAAAGACTCTGCTGATCTACGTTCGTACAAATTATGTATCCCTAGACATCTTACAAGCACCCTGTTTCCAAAGCGCATCAATCGTCTACGTAAAACTTTTGAAATAATACACGTTGATCTATGCGGTCACTGAGAAAGTTTAGTTAAGAATTATGTTTTGAAATACATATTAGGCACAATATTAAAGCTAGCCGTAAAATAGGATAGAATTTTTGATCGCGGAAACGGACAATTTACTATAGAATATTGGAATCCGACGTCAATTAACAACAGCTTATGCGTCTCGAAAATGCGGCATCAGTGAGCGTAAGAAAAGAACAATGGTCGTGTCAACTCGATGCGTTTCGATTTAGTTAGGCCTTTTCCTATCATACTAGGCTGTGGCGATAGCTATCATCAACCACATAACGAATGAGGGCCAATCATAAAGAGCTTTGATAATTAGACTCCTTTTTAGAAGAGGACTGAAATATGACCCGATTTAAACTAACTTACAAGAAGTACTTTCAGACGCAAGGTCGAGATTCTGAAAAAAAACTCTAAACAAGAAAAGCTCTTACCAAAAACCGTGAAAAAAATTTTTGTCCGTTATTTTGAAACCTAAAAGCCGTATCGCATTTCAGTTCCTGTTAGAGAAAAAATGAAAGTTTCCAGAGACGTTGTGTTCTAAGATGAATTTAAAGCAAAGACTAACACAAGCATATCGTTTGCCAGAAGAGAATAATTTCTAGTTTCAGGTTCTCTGTAAATCATGCAGATGTACTCTTTAATAATTAACTGATATATTTTATTAATTACGATGTTTTATTTTGATTCCACTCAATTATTATCTAATTTTTTTTTAGAATTAAATTTAAAATGTCTACATTTTAATGAAATTTTAACTTTGAAACATTATCGATTTTTCTGTCTATCATTAATCTTCTATTGTTAAGTCGTATTCCTTTATTAAGTATTTTAACGAGTAAGAGCTTTCCCTGCCTTTTCAAGGAAATTCAGTCGCCGTCCGAACGATGAAGGCAGGAGGTCTCTGAGGCTGATTTTTGACCAACATTTAGTATGGGCCAAAAAAATTTTTTTTTAAATTCCTACATTGTCTACTAATAATGAAAAGGCAAATCTACCATAAACAGACTCCATTAACCATATTTATCCTCACTACCCCTTAAAAAAATAATAACTTCACCGCTTGTATACAGCGTTTTTATAAAGATTCGACACTGTCAAATTTGTGTTTGCTTAATGAAGTACACTATGAACTCTCTATGAACTACCTTTCCTGTTATTCGCCATTTTCAGTTTTTTTTACCCCCTTCACTGAAAAAGGGCAGAACGGGTAGTTTTTCTGAACATTTATGTATTCACTAATGATGTGTTTATTAATTATTCATTGTCATTGAAGTTCCAACTGTGAAAAAGCCGATTCTAAATTCAGAAAATACATCCACACGTTTTTGGGGTCGCTTAATTCAAATCCGAGGTTCATTAATTCGTACCCTATCAGGTTTGAGTTCATATTAATGACAAACTGAAAAAAATCCAAAGAAATCGATACATAGGTTTTTGGGGTCGCTGAATTCAAATTGAGTCATTTTTTTATCCCTTAAGATAATCTTGAGGTCTTTTCAAAGTTATCTGAAGGACACCTAAATATTAAACAGAAATTGCTTGGTATTTTCAACCAGTGAATGTAGGTTTTGGAATCATCGATTTTGAATCTGAAAATGTTTTACATCTCAAGGTTTTCTAGATGAGATTTGAAAGTTAGTTGTATCTAATCTCAAAATTAAACTGAGAAAAGGCTATGTAGCCTGTACCAGCTGTTGTATATATTGCTTTTGATGTTGCTAAAAAGAAGGAAGCCATATAAATGTATAACATTTGTACAGAAATTGCTGTTGAATAACACATATTTTTATATTTGTTATAATATTAAAAGTATAATAATATAAGTATATGTATTATATTATAAATAAAATTATAAATTTTTAACCTGACACCTTTGGTAACCTTCATGTGGAATAGATAAGTAAATACTATTGCTTAAACTTTTTTTAAATTTATTAAATTTAACGTAAAACGCTATACATTCCTTAAATTATGAGTAAAATAATTCAAGTTTCTGAAAAAACGACAGTTGGATTGATTCACAACAAAGGAATATTTTATAAACAATGAAAATATGTTATCAATATGATGAATTTTAAGACCAGAAGGACAGAGTTATTTAAAAGCAGTTTAATTTTCAGCCACAGAGAATGAATCTTCAACAAAATTGACAAATTTGTAAAAAAGCAATTGAATATTTTATCCAAAAATGAAGAATTTAAGAAAATTTAATACAATTTTTAACATAACAATGAAATTTTTAACGAAATAGGTGAATTTTTACTAAAACGTGAATATACAACCAACGATAAGCTTCTGGTACATTTTCTTATTTTCTTTCTATATTTAATTTTCGACTACGAAGTATAAATTTTTAACACAGTAAATAAATTTCAAACCTCAGGTACTACTTTCCAACTGAAATCATTAATTATTAAAAAAACACAATGGTTTAATTATAAGTTACAATAAACAATTTGCAATCACGAAACGAATTTTTTACAAAATAGTTCAATTTTTGACCAAAGAGATGAATCAGCAACAAAAGTAATACATTTTTAACAGAGAAATTAAACTTTTAACCAATTACCTGAATTTTGAAACAAGGAAGATAAATTATTGAATGAAACCATATCCATTTCTACCTAAAAATAGAATAGTTAAACTTCCAGTTAAAATAAGTCATTAAGAAAAAACGATTTTCAAACGAAATGGATAAATTTTCTAAAAAAGAAATGAATTGTCAAACCAGAAAGACGAAAATCATTGAAAATAATAGTTGATATAACCAAAGATTTTTTAGTTAAAAAAAAAACGATTCAAGGTATTAAATTTCCAATTAGAAAGATGATTTTTTTAACCAAAAGAATCAATTTTTTACAAAAAAAGACTAAATCAATGTCAAAACAAATAGTTGAATTTTCAACTAATAAAGATCAACTTTTGAACAAAAATGTGATGCATTAATTTTCAGTTGAAAAAAATTAGGTTTAATTAAACAGTTACATTTTTAACCATGAATATGAATTCTGAATGTAAAATGTAATATTAATATTTGTAACAAGGTGTGTGAAATGCGTGTGAAATGTGTGTAAAAAAGTTACCTAGAAAGGTAAATTATTTAATTATCTAAAAAAATGTTTTATATAAACTTTTTAGGAAAACTAAAATAAAATGAAGGGGAACTATGAAGGTTTCAATTTATTGAGCTGTATATAAATAAGTACTCTCAATATGAGTTGCAGAAATTAATAATGCATTACTTTAATATGATGGAGCAAAAAAGAACTTCACCAAAAGCAGGGTGGCTATTTAAATCAACAAGGTTAATTCCCATTAGGACATACAAGATGAAATTTGGGATATTTGTTCTCATTACATAGGTTTTTAAGAATCACGGTCGAAGAAAAATTCACTGTCTTTTTATAAATTGCTTCAGTTGCAAGAAATTCTAGTTATTTCCCAGTTTTTCCGGTCCAGCGGCCACCTTAAAAAAGAATATTCTAAGAGGAAACACGAGATATTTCAAAACTTTTTGAAATTAGGTGTCTGGATCCCACGGGACATTTTTTAATTTCTTCTGGGGTCATTGTTGTAACCTCGCCGCTGATCATGTTTATTTTTGCCCGTTCTAATTTAAAATAAATACGTTTATGTATTGCACGAAAAATGGTTCTTCTGTCTGGTAATCTGTATAATACTGCACAGACGTCACCATTGGATGTAGATAACACGAATTGTTCTTCTTTTGGCATGGGTTCGACGTCATGCAATCTGCCTCTTAAATGAATTGCTTTATCAGGAGGGAAAGTGAATTTTCGAAATTCTAATGTCTCAGTTGGAACCGCGTAAGGAGTAAGTCGTACATGTATGAGTTCTTCAAGAGGAAATCCAAGAAAGACAGCAGGAAGATATTGCCTAAGAGCAGGAGACCTGGACCTTGCGCGCCGTGATGGCACGGCAGGTGGTGGAGACGCGGCAGAAGTGTCAAGTCTGGAAGGAGATTGCCTTATCGAGACTGAAGATTGCGACTGTCTTTTCTTGTTCACATTTTCAGGAGATTGTTCGCCAGTAGAAGAAGAAGAAGGTCTGCAACGACGACCACGAGAATCAGGATCATTGTTGGAAGAACAGTCAGACTGGGAACTTAATTCTGCAAAAAGAAATTAAGGATCGCATTTTCTTAAAGTCTATAATCGTATTTTGGTATGATATCAATTGTAAATGTGGTCATAATTAGGAATCCTAATTATATAGCCGCCTATTAATTTTTCTTGCTGAAACTTTTTGGCCCCTGGTATCTTTTCAGAGAAATTTTTTTATTCTAATTGCCGTTTTTAAAGCAAGCTCAAAAAAACAGTTCTATAAGAAATAAAATATTTTCGTAAATACATTAAAAATTATTTCTTTATAGTTATTATTCTCAAATAAGAAATTTTGTAGGTGTCTTACGCGAAGAAAATTTGGAATTGTAGCTGAACGTTCTATGATTAATTTCTGTAAGTTTTTGAATATTATTATGGGAATAAAAATATAACCTGGAATTTTCTTCCAGGCTTATTTTGTGACGGGTTTTAATTTTAACAAAATAAAGGTGTTTTACACGAATAGTCTTTAAAATTGTTTAATATGAAGTACTAGGAGTAGTTTTGGGGGTTGTTGACTTTGTATGATTCATTTTTGTTGGTATAAAAGGATTAATTTTAATTTATAGAATAACTTTAGTTTCATTGCTTTTGCATTCTCTAGTGAGGTGGATTATGTTGTTATTTTTGCATGATTTTTTGATGATAAAAATAATTGTTAATACAAATGTACAGTCCAAAATCTCAATATTCGATACTTTGAATCCCTTTCTTAAAGCGTTTTTTAATATTGACAAGCAATGTATTAATTGCAATATGTGATTTGTAATTGAAAATAAAATTTTTCTATGTAACTAACAATGTAGTATTCCTAAATTATGTAAATTTAAAGCATTATTTTTGAAATATTTTGTAATATGCTACATGCGCGTGAATAGAATCAGATATTTGCTTATATAAACAGGAAAATTTAATTTTTTAAAACATCTAAAGATAATACATATTATTAAATTTTTACATTCTCATTAAATAAGGTATTAGATTTGTGTAAAATTTGTCCTTTTATATTTCCATCAATTGTTCATGTTTTGAGACCTTCTGAAACCAAAAAACATGTTTTTGCGCATGTGTCTGTCCGTATGTATGACTGTATGTATGTATGTACGTATTTTTGTGAGCATGATTAATTTCGAAAGAAATTAAGTATTTGATTGAACTTCAGTTAACTTTTCAAGTGTCATAAAATGGAGGTCAAGTTTGTTATATAGCCATTTTTGATAAAAATTCAAAAAGTAAACGCATTTCTAAAATTAAAGTAGACAAACTAATAATCTTTACAGCTTTTTTAAATAAAATAATATAACCAGAGTTAGAGCATTCTTAAAATCCTAAAAAATAATTAATACTGAACATTTTAAGCCAAACAACGCTTGAAATGTAGAAATTACAAGGAATGCAAAAACCTTAAATTCGGAACACCTTGCAAGACTATCACAACAACTTTTTGAATTTCCCTAAAAAATTAAGAATTTTAATTTTGACGGCACAAAAAATAATGAAAAAAACAAAATTTTATTTTGAGGTCAAACTATAAAGAAAAAAAAGGATAATTTAAAAAACATTAAGTATTCCGAAAGGATCTACAAATTTGTTACAGAACGCTTTTTGACAGAACGCGTGGTTTTTGTTTTATTTGTAAAAGACTGTTTTGATAAAAAAAAATTAAATTTGGTTAAAAACGACAAAAGATCAACGAAAATTGTTCGTTAAAAAAAGATCCACTAATTTGTTTATAGGACACGTTTTTTTTTATAGAAGATTGAACTATTTTGTTGAAAATTCATCTTTTTAGGGGGAACTCAGTTGTTTTTAGAATAAAATCAAAATGATTTTTTGTTGCAGTACTAACTATTATATTTTATTTGAGAATTTATATTTTTATGTTCGAACTTTAACTACTTAGTAGAAAGTAAAATTACACCGTTAAAAATTATTCTTTTTGGTTAACGATTTGTTATTTCAGTTGCAAATCCTCGTTTTCCAAATGTAATTACTGGGTAGAAATTTTTTGTGTGAGAATTAATTTTACTAACTAAAAATTTATTTACTCCATCTTTGGTTCAAAATTTATCTTCTTTAGTTCAAACTTCAACTATTTGTTTGAAAAGTCCTTTATTTTTTAAAACTAAATTTTTTGGTATAAAATTAGTATTGTTTGCTTAAAATTTATTTCTTTAATTAAAAATTTAACTATTAGTTTAGAAATTCTTTTGAAATTTAAAATAATCGCTTCCTGATTTTAAAAGGTTTATTAGAAATTGAACTTTTTGAAGGCAAAATTAAATTTGAAATAAAAAACAAATTTAGTTATTTGTATATGAAAAATAAAGAACACGAAAGGCAAAACGCGCGATCAATCTATTTCCGAGCGCGAAGCGCGACGACCGAATCGCATACTGTGAGATCGCTCAAACTTTTGTGAAAAAGTTCAAAATTTCATGGAAAAATTTTAGATCAATCGGTGAAGATTTGTTCAAGTCAGATTTCTGGACAATTAAAGAAAATAATTTCGATAAGAACACCTTTCAAACAAAAAATTTAGATTCTAAAAAAATTCTATGGTGGTTTAATCCCTTCAAGCAAATACCGAGCGCAAAGCGCAAGTGTCCGGATACAAGTGTGTTACTTAAGGTCTACACAACCTTAATTAAATTAGTTTTCTTTTTTACTTTAAACCAAAGTAATTGAATCAAAAGCATGTAACAGCAATAAAGCTTACAAAGAAAGAATTAGCTTGCGAAAAAGATCGAAAAAGAGTCAAGTGCGAAGCGCAAGGCAAAAAGTGTCGAAACGCAAAGCGCTTGGTAAGTATATTATCGAGCACAAGATACAACAGCCGCGCGACGTAGGCGCGCTCAAGCTTGGGAGCGAAGCGCGCGATGAGAATGTGTCCGCTAAAAAGCCAAATTTTTCTTTAATGGATCGCAAAACCAATCAGACAATCTATTCTAGAATGATCTATATTGATGAAAATGTTATCAGCATTTAAAGATTAAAATTATAAATGTTACTTGTGTAATTTTTTGTACATCAAACTTTTTTTCAAAAACCAATAAGGGATAATATTTTTGAGTTTTCTAGGACTTATACGTTATGAGCTCAAACCGCTTATTATTAGGTAAAGTGAATTTGAAGGAAACTATGTGACCACTTTTAAATATACGCATGCGTACACAGTTGGCAGGATACCATATGTGAACTATTGAATTTCAACATGCTTAGTTAAGATTATTTCATAAGTGTATGTGCAGATTTGGAAGCGTATCATATCTGCATGTGCACAGTTGGAACGTTTCCACCTGTGCATGCCTAAATTTTAATAGGCACAGATAAGATTGTCCTATATGCACACATCTAAACTTCAACGTGCATAGTTGGCCACGTGTATAATTATAGGTATATAATATGATTATATTTACCAATGAAACTTAGGATAGCGGCTAGAGATAAGATGAGAATACGGAGCAACCTCATCTTTTTCAATCAGAGAAAGTACTAATCAATAAAGTTACGAAGAATTTAATCAAAAATGTAACTAATAAATATTCTTCTTCTTCATAAGCTTATATAATCTATACTATAGTTTTTATCTTTTAGGAATGAGGTATCATGATTGTCCTTCTGCAATATTTACATTTGATAAGAGTCAGTTTCAACGTACGAAGTCTAGTCCTACATTTAGTTAAAGCTGATATCACCATTTATCTTATCTTCAACGTTTCGAAAAAATCTGGTTTTTATGTAGCAAAATAATATAATGTCTTTTTTTGTTATTATATCATACGATTTCACACTGGTTTGTAAATAATTAAAAAAACCTCTTTTTCTATCTTGTTTTCAAAACCATTTAAATATTATATATCTAATTTATTTTAAAACACATGAAAATATAGTGCGCCTTTTAATCTTAGGACGAAGAAAGATATTTTTGACATCTTTCGCATTTCGCAGATAGCATGTGTCCATTAACACCTTATTTACAAAAGCTTTGTATATTTCAAACATGGTTTCAAACATAGCTGTAATGTCCTTCATCATGAATTCAGAAATAAACTGTAAACAGTCAAAATCTAGACTTTTCATTTGATTTCAACGGACTTTTAAAATAAAAACTTTTAAAATATAGACAAGGTTTGTTTTATCAAATTTTTACAATTATTAAAAAACTTGTTATTTACAAATAAAATTGTTTTTTTATACTTTTCTTAAGTGCCATTCCTTTCAAGACATTCAGATTGGTCAAAGAACATCTTAAAACAATGCCAAAACTATAAGGAAGTAATTTTCAGTTTATTAAAATATTTTTTTGAGGAATTGTCATTGTGTTAAAAGCAATCTGATAGGAAAAGTCATTTTTTGTGACTGGCTATGCTTAGCTTATTGAAATAAATAGATTTTGTATAAAATGTGAGACAAATAAATGCTCCAGAACTATTTATTAAGAAAAGATGCTTCTTAGTAATTCTATACAGAATCAAGTAGGTATGTCTTTCCGATGACTTTTTTCTAAAAAACTTTGTCAATTTACATATTTTATTAATTATTTCAACCATTTGTATAAACAAATTCACAGTTTGTCGATTTTTCGAAAAACAGGCTCAATTTTTGATTACAGAATCAACCTGAGGTGATATTTGCTCCATGAATACAAATCTTATCCACTAATAGTGTCATAAAAAACCAATCATATTTATTAACAAAATGATCTGCAGTCTTGATAAAAATCTTATGAAAGCGTTTGTTGCGAATCGCTTTTCAGCTACCTGAGACTTGCAAAATGATGCAGAAGTTTTTTAATAACTGGTCACCCAAACTCATATGTTCTGCACCTTATCTCAACTTTACTAGGCTTTAGTCAATAATTTGATAATTGATGATTAAATGCTCAGTAAGAATTTTATCTGCTATCTCTACTGCTCACTGAAATGATATTAGGAGAAAAGTGTTAGGCAAAGAAGGTCGAGAAAAATCTACCAGATTATTGTAAGCAAAAGTTCGTTTGTATCCTATAAACGATAAGGAACCATTAATTATAAGAAGATACTCAGAGTCTTAAGTTCTGTACAATCGTCTAATTTGTGTTAGTAGGGATTTATTCTAATATTGGCATCGAAACCATATTTTATTTTCAGTTTTAACTTGCTGGAATTTCAAGCGACATAACAGCTTTAACGTACAACAACTTCTTTGTATTATTGTATAGAAGTTTTCGTAGCTGGAAAGCAGCACTCGTCTCATTGATTTCAACCGCTGTAGTCAAAGCTTATTCATTTTTTTGCATCTGCAATCAGGCAAGACATTGTTGACGAAATACGAGTGTTGTTTGACGCAAAGAGGAAAATACAAAAAAGGGAGAGGTAGAACAGGGAGAATCAATAGCTTTTTGCTCACTTATCGCGCCTCTTCAGCGATCCCGCTGTTTCTGTCAGAAATCCATTCAAGCCTAACGAGGTATACACTTTCTGGAGAAAGGGATACAAGATCGCCAAAGCACTTGAGTTTAAGGAAGACACGAATAATATAATATGCTTTATGAAATTTTGCACCCACTTTGTAATATATAAGGAAGAATGCCCATCAGTAAATGCCGATGTGGTAAAAAAGCACTTAGGGTCACAAAGAACTTTTCCGCCGCAGAAACAGATGGTATTAGGAACTTGTAGAAGATAAGGTTCACTTATACACACTTTATAAGATCTTTGCAACTGTTTCAAACGACAGGATTGTTCAAAGCATTGAGCCTATTCTGAGAGAGATGTTCAAACAACGGGGTTTGAAAGAAGGCGTAACAGGCTGCTGAAAGAACCTACTAATTGACAGTTGCGTCTGTGGCCTGGATTGAATACCGAAAAGCTTTCAATTTAACCTCTCATAGACTTATCATCTGTCTGTTTAAAAGCATGAAAGTTAATTCAGATATAGTGAGATGCATAGAGAGATAAGTGCCCCTTCAGAAAACTAAATTTACTATTTTATCTAGAAATTATTGTGTGACAACAAGAAACGTCACCTTCCAAAGAGGTGTCTTTTAGGGCGATTCCATAATCCCTACGCCCTTTCGAACAGAAATTTTGCCTCTATCTTTCGCACTAAACGATTCGCCTGTATCCCTCTGCGGCGACGCTTATCACTATAAGCATAAGGTCTCTTATGTATCTTAAATAAATGACCTAGAGATCTATGTTGCTGGTTTAGGCAACCTTCAAACTTGCCTTTAATATCTTTGAGAGGTACACAGGCTAGATTAGTATAAACTCTTGTTTGGACTTTTCTCTTTAACTCTTGCACAACGCGATTTTTCCGGATACCTCTGCGGCGGCAATAATCAACCTAAGCATAAGGTCACCCATGCATTCAGGACGTAACATCTGTGA
>JAUELO010161048.1:0-16782 GCA_032357855.1 Amphibolips quercusostensackenii | reverse complement strand
TAAACTTAAATTATACAAATTATAGCCAATATTTAATCACGTAACCTTAAAGTATATAATAAATATATGTCACCTGATTGAGAATAATCAAAACGCAACTTCATGTAACCTAATTTTGTGCAAAAAATGAATCAGTTAAACGTTCTTAAAACTAATTCAAAAGTGAATTCAAAAGCTGTTTAGGACCTTGTACTATTTTACTAGTAAACAGCGATCATATATCTTTTCACTACTATAATTGAGTTGCTTCTGTAATCGTGCCGGCATATTTATCTAAACATCCAGTAGAGTTCCGTCACTGCTCCACATCGTAATGGAGATACAGTGGACAAAACCTCTCGCCCTTTCTGAAATAGAAAGGTAATTGTCAGTTTAAAATATATGTAGCGGTTTATCTTTTCTTCATTTCCCTAATAAATCATCTGTAATTCTAACTACTTCTTTTTTATTTTCAACACTTTATTGACACAATCCCAATAGCATTGTTAGTGACTGAAAACCCACAAACAAATAATTGGTCAGGTCTAACCACCTTGTCATAATCAGCTCTACCGGTCTCTCTCATTATAATTTTTTTAAACTACCCATGCTTTTTGCTCGAGAAGTGACGCAAGGTAAATGCATTATCGAGCGCGAAGCCTAAACTTGCAAGTAAAGAAATTTACCGATTTTATTTAAAATTAATTTTGTTAATTTTATCTTATTTATTTGCTGAAGATTCATCTTTTTAGGTAAATATTTTTAAAATTTTGTTACAAATTAAACTATTTTGTGTAAAATGTAAGCATTTTGTTAACAAGTCATCTATTATAGTATAAATAAAGTTTTAACCCGGCAAAGCATGTATACTATAAATAAAAAAAAAATTTATTTATTCCAAGTCCCATATATTATTATTTCTAGGAAACATAAACTTTGTACAGTGATATCGGTAAAAAATATTAAAATATGGAAAATGTAAAAGAGTAATCTTCATAAAATAACACGATATGACCTGATAATGGAATCCGAAGCGTGACATAGACTGCGATTAATTCAAAAACGTTGCCTTCTGATTGTTTGGACAAAATTAGGAAAAATAAAAATGCTTCACAATTTCAGAATGACAAGGGATCTTGCATAAAGATAAAAGTTTTTATTTTATACCTTTCCTTCTCACGGTGAATATAATTAATTTATTATTCATGCGTAAAGCAACTAAATTTGTACTAGTTTAAAAAAAAAAGGTACTATTAAGAAAATATTAAATAACGCGCCCGCCAAATATAAATGGAGATCTTGAATTAAAAGTAAAATTCGTTATTATTTACAAAAAGAATACCAGAAGGCACAATTATCTACAGGCAATCAAATTTAATTTTTAAGGTATCATATATATGGAAGACGCTAAAAAAAGTTTTATATATAAATAATCATGTTCAATCAGCAATAAAGGTAACATTCTATTTCTTAATTGAAAATAGAAAAATATTTATACAATATTAAATTAAGTATGTGAAAACAAATAATTAAAACTTCATAATGAGCTAAATAATTTTAAATAAATCTGGAAGTTGACGTATGATAATTATGCAGGGTTGCTAATGATACAAAAAACCGGGAAAACCGGGAAATGACCTGGAATTTTTGGTGACCGGGAAAACCTAGAAAATTACAGTAAATTTATTTTTTGACCGAGATATTTTCCACAATTTTAGGAGAAAAATTAATTTAATTATTTAAAAATCACAATTTTTTTTTTTTCATGTGTTGACATATGTGCGAATCTAAAATAAGTTTGATTTTAGCTTCTTTAAATTTTAAGTTCAACTGTTAACTTCTTTAACTACAATATTCTTACTCCTAAATGCGTAGTTCTAAAATCATCTTTCAAAAAAGCTTTTTATTTCTAAGCATAATTTTCTTAGCGTAAATTTTCAATTTAAAAAATTTTTAAATGCAGTTTTGACATTTCAAACAATTGAAAGTTAGAACGGATCAAAACTGGAAATTTTTGATTGAAAAACGTTTTTAGTTGATCAACTGTAATTATAAATAATTTTTTTGTTTTAAAACAAACTATACGTTACGTATTATAAAGGAAAATTACTCAATTAATAGCATTATTTTTCTGTTCATAAGATGCAAGCAATCATTAGTCAATCATAAGTCAATCTTAAAATAATATAGAATAATTTAAAAATTTGTGCATTTTTTTAAATTCAGTACAAGAATTAAAAAATTAAAATTCAGTACAAGCCTTTTAAGGATTGTGAAATATTTTATAAAGAGAAAGCAATTTTTTATTTTTCCCAAGAATATTGAAAAGCACTTTTCATTTCAAAAATTCAATTTCAGTAAACTATTTTAAAAAGATTTCAAAAGATTTTCAAAATTGTTAAAAAAGAAACTGGGATATTTAAAGGTTATTTTTTTAATTCTGCAGGCTGTCAAAAAACAATCGCGAAAAATTTGAATCATTTAAACAAATATTTTGGAGCTTTAAAAATATTTTAAAACATTTAAAACGAAGTGCACCTTGTTGGTGATTTTTGAATAAAGGTTGAAAAATATGTGAGGGTTTTAAAAGGTTGTAAAATAATGAACATTTTTGGTGTATATTCTTAGGAAGATTTCGTTTTTTTTTTAATTTAAAAAATAATTTTTGAAAAATTTTGAAACATATTTTTAAAAAATTGATCAATTGCTGACGTAAAGCTGTTTAATTGTTCAATTTAGAGCAGAATAATTATAGAAAAGCACCTGGTCGATTAATAAATAAATTTCATTAATGCTAGAGAGTTGCATTTTTTAGAAATTTTTAACTTTTAGTACTTTTTCATTCGAAGTAAAGTAATAATTAATTCAAATTGATAAATTTGAATTATTCAACCAATTTATGATTATTTTAAATAATATTTTTTTTTAATAATGCCAAGGAATTAGATTTTTTTTAAATTCTCCATTTCTTGCCCAATTTTCCATTAGCACGTGGTCATAATAATTGCAATTAAACCATTATGATTTTTTAAACCAATTATTATTGTGTATAATTATCTTTTCTTAGTTAATTGCTAGAAATTGGCTTTTTTTTTGCAAGTTCTAACTTTGCTTTGGCTTTTTAGTTATGAACTAATTATATATAGTCAATAGAGAAAATAATATTTTAAACAATCTCTTCATTTTTTGTGATTATATATTCTGAAAATAAAAAAATATTTGAAATATCTTAAGAATGTTCTATATAAAAAAAAGCTAAGAATTTTAGAAAAACTTGCAACTTTTTCGAAAAAAAAGGTATTTATAAACAATATTATATAATTTTAAAAGTCCTGTTTGCTCACTTGCGTTAGTTATTATCTTGCTAAATAAAACGTAGATAAAAAGTGCAAAATTGCAGAAAGAAACGCAACTATCTATCAGAAAAATATGAAAAGATGTTTATAAATGATAACAACAATAAATCGTTAAAATAACTATATTTGTTTGATTGCATCAACCTTTATCTTACTCTAAGTGAAAATTTGATGCAAATGGAAATTTTAGAATAATTTGCATTGTGTTTGTAAAGTTGAAAAAATTTTAGCCTCACTCTAATTGAAAAGTGGACCAACAGTAGATATTTTAAAAAAAACTGCAACGTTTTAGCATTATTCTAAAGTAACATAATTATAAATAATAAGTCGTTTCTTAACAATTATTTATGTGAAGTTCAATAAACTTTCACCTTGATCTAACTGAGAAAACGAAAATCAGCTAAAATATTTAGAAAAAAATGTAATTTTCTAACTCTTTTGTGAAATGATATTATTAAAAAGAATAAAAAATTGTTTAAATCATTATTTATGTAAAATTCAATTGATTATTACCTTAATCTAGCTAATTTTTTTTTTAACACACATGTGAAATTTGTACATTTTTATGGATTTGACGACCGAAAAATGTGTTTTTATGTGAATTATTTAGCGTTTGAATTAAAGAAATTTTAAGCTTTAGTTTTAAAAGTTTAAAAACCAAAACAATTTTTTTTTTAGTTATATCATTATATGAAGATAGCTTTTCTGAGAATCTTAAAAAAATTCAGAAAGATTTTTGAAAATGTCATAGATGACAAATTAAAATTTGTACAAAAAAGTCAATTCTTTGCCGAATAGTTTGATTTACAAACAAAAAAGATAAATTTTTAACAAAAAATGTAATATTTGATATTTTAATGCAAAAAGACTTTTATTTTAATTAATAAGCTGTTTAGTTTAACCTAAAAAGTCAAATTTTTCAAAAAAACTAGTTGAATCCTCCAGCAAAAAATTTTAATTTTGAGCCACCCCTGTTTTTATAAATTCATAAGAAAACGACTTTTCATAAAAGCAGTTCAATCCTTGCCCTTTGCGAAAAAATATTCTACCAAAGGAGATCAATTTCAACACAATTGTTAAATTTGCAAAAAAAGAGATGTTTCAGTCCAGAGTTTAAAAAACGTAGCCAAATTGAAATTCAGAGAAAAAAATAATTTTCAATACAAAATACAAATTTTGAACGACTATTATTTTTAGTTTATGTGCGTGAAGGTTATATAAATAAAATTTTCCTAGGTTTCTTGAGAAAACTCTACAATATTTTTAAAGACTTCAGATATGGCGGAAAAGTATCTAGAAAATTTCTAAGAAATTCTATTTTATTTTAGAGGATTTCACGTAATTAGAGACAAAATCTAGGTTCTTCAAAATATATTTAAGACCTTTAGAATTTTAAGAAATTTTAAGATTATTTGATAAATATTTGGAAATATTTTAAATTCTTAAAATATTTTCAATCTTTTTACAATTCCAAAAATTCCTAAATGGCTTTTACGCGAACTTGAGTTATTCCTGAAATTGAAATCGCTGAAAATCTTCATGAAAAAAAAAAATTTATTTTTAAGCTTTAAAAAATTTACATTTCAAGTTTTGAACAGTTTTAATTACTTTAAAATTTTTTTGAAACTTCTTAATATCTTTCAGACCGATTCAAATTTTTCCTAAAAGTTTCAAAAAATTCTGCACAATTAAAAAAATTTCCCTTAAATCTTTCAAATTCTTTTTTGATTATTTCGTAAATCGTTTAAGATATTTCAAAATATTTCTAAATCACTTTGAAAGATATTCATGACTTTCTGGTGATTAGAAAGAATTTAAAAATATCTTGTAAGTTTCCAAGAAACTTTTAAAGTCTTAAAATATTTTTAATCTTTTCAAAATTTCAAATATTCCATAAAGTGTGTTCAGTTGACTCGAATAAGTCCTAAAATTTTTTATTTCATTACTATTCAAGCTTTTTTTAATTCTGCAAAATAAAAAAAAAAGATGCCTTAAAATCTTCCAGATTCTGTTTTGAAAATTTTAAAAATCTTTTGAAATATTTGAAAATCTGGTTGAACGTCTAGATTCAAAATTATTTCTTAAATTTTTTTTTAACTTATGAATAAATTGTATAATGATTTAAGTTTTTACTAAAACTATGAAAAAATTGTGTAACATAAAAAAAAGTTGCTTTAAAATCTTTCAAACTTTTTTGTAACAATTTTGGAAACCTTTTGAACGTATTTGGATCGTTTTGAATATATGCTCTCATAACAAATTTTGTAAAATGAAAAATCAAAGCAAATTTTCACAAAAATCTTGAGATAATTTTTTTTTATTTTCCTGGAAGCTTTTAAAATTCTTGAAAATCTTTAAAATTTTTTGCTTGAAATCTTCAAAAATCGACATTTTGTTTTACATTCATAAAATGTTTCCATTTTAAAAATTATTTGTGCATCTTTTTGAAACTTTTAAAATGTTTAAATATTCATTGGGATCTTTTAAAAATTTTCTAATCTTGCAAAATAAAAAAACTTTGCTTTCAAATCTTTTTTTCAGAATCATTTAACAAGATATTTAGAAGTTTTCAAATAATTTTAAAAATAATTAAAGATTTTAGCTGATTTGAAAAGCTCAGAACAAGAAAAATATAAATCAAGATTTCAAAATTAATTTTTAAAGTTTCTTAAAAGATTTTTAAACATTTTAAAAGATTTCTCAAATGTTTAAATAAGAATCTAGGACATTTTTAAGCATTTTTTCATTCATCAGAATTTGTTACAATTATAAAAAAATTCAAATCATCTAAAAAAATATATTAAAGTTTTTTGAAATTCTCAAAAATAATAATATAAAATTTAAAATAAGTTAAAAAAACTGACAACAAAATTCATATTTTTCAAGTCTTAAAAATAATATATTGAAGTTTTCTAATTTTAAAAGGTTTTAAGATAATGAAAATTTATTCCTTAAATTCATGGGAATATTCAAACTGTTTCCTTATTAAAAAAAATTAATTTTTAAGAAACATCTAAAAAGATTTTTAAACGTTAAAAACATTTTTTAACGTTTGAGAACATTTTTAAATAAAATAATTTTCTGAGGATGCTTAAGATTTTAAAACATTACAAAATATTTCCGAAATATTCGTGATTGAATCGTGATTACGATAAAATTTTTTAATTTTATGAAAATTTTGAAAGGTTTCTAAAACATAAAAAAAGATTTCGGAAATTGTCAAAAATGAATCTAGAATATTTTAAAACAATTTTAGCAATAACTCAAGTTAGTTAAAAAGAAATTTAGAAATTTTCAGAATCTTAAATTAATGAAAAATATTTCTAGTTTTATTCGTATCATTTGAACCCATCAATTTTTTACAATTTTGTGAAATCCTATTAAATACAAAAAATGCTTTAGAAATTTTCTAGATACTTCTTTGAAATGTATGTAATCTTTAGCATTTTTTTAAAAAAATTTTCGAGGAACCTTGGGAAATTATATTTATGTGTCTTTAAGGCAATTAAACAAAGGAAAAATTGAAAATAGCAGTTCAAAATTTTCATTTCATATTAAAAATAAATTTTCTTAAAATCATAATTGGCCTATTTTTATTTTTTTGTTCTACACTGGTAATTTTTGTGAGTGAGTTGCATTCAAAAGAAGTGTGGGTCCTTGACTTTTGGCTCTGACTTTAATAAGGTAGTCAACAAGAATGAGTGCGAGATTTTCGCGAATTTCTTTTAACCCATCATTCTTAAACAGAATGACTATAAAAAATGTTGTTAAAGTGGAAAGAAACCGAAAATTTTTCTCCTAAAAAATTTATTATTTTTATTAATTTTTGCAAAAAGTTATGCTTGATCTAGAATAAATCGTTTTTCTGCCATTTCTCTCTCGCTCACATTAATCTCTTTTATATTATTGCATTATTTATTCCAGTGTTTATTTTTTGAGAATCCCACTGATCTTACTGACTTCAATTTAGAAAGAACGTGACCTCTACCTACCTAAGGCATTTACATGTAATTACCCAACAGTGGAAAATTTAAAAACAATCTCCACAATTCGTCTACTTCACCTTACTTCATTTCTTGTGCCAATAATCTCTTTCAGTCGTGTATACTCAAAAAATAATACGCACTTCGAGTAAACTAAACATAGGAAATCATTAACCTGACTGACACCTTGAGACTTTTAAGCCACAATTACAAAATCAAAAATTCCTTTAACTGAAATGAGTAACTAAAAATTTACAAATTTTAATAAACTCTCAGTTTTAATAATACATACACATATGTGAATAAAAACTAATGGTTAAAAAAGTATTTCAATTAAAAAGTAGAAAAATAACTTTATGAGGCAATTTTTATGAATTCCCCCTTTTTTCTTTGTTTTTAAGTATATGTATTTATTTTATGTGCTCTATGTGTTTTGGAAAAAACATATGTAAATAGAGGCAAATAGATACATCAGATATATAAAAAGCTGATAATGATGGTTTTTTGTCAATAATTAGCTTTATTTTGAAAGAAAGCAATTTAAAATTATGACATCCGAAGTTTTTAAACCTTAAAATTATGTTTTACGTAATCTTCAAATTGTCATGTTCACACCCTTAAAACTTGTTAACATGCGCACAAAAATAAATTTGAATTTATTCTGTTTACAGGATCTGTACACCAAGCACTCTTTTCATTCAGTCACAAAAACCATAGTTTGCTTGCAATCGCAAAGGCAATATAGTTATAGTAATTCTCTGCTAACACGTCACAACTAAAGGGAAGAAAATTAAAACAGTTTTTTTATATCTGTGTTTTATTTACTATAGATTTACAAATTTTAGTGTAAAATATGACTGTACAACAAGACTTTTGAAAAAAATCACTAATTGAAATTTGAACGAGTTTTTAGACCGGTAAATTCTGAGGTGATCTGCTGTGTCACCGTCGTTTAAGCTTCAGATAAAACATAGAATCGGTAACAGAAAATACAAATCAAACTCTCTTAAGATTTTTCCCTGAAATTGATCAGTTCATGTACTTAGATGTACCAGAACTAGAATCTGGACCTGATGGAGGTCTTCCGCTTGGTTGGCTCCTTACAGGTCGGCCCATTCCAGTAATGAATAAGTTTCCCTCATAACGAACCCCACGCCTATTTTGTAAATAAAGGTGTGCGACTCCTGAAGCATTCGGGCCACGCATAAGCACTGCTTTCACAGGCGCGGCCTCAACTCTTTTTATAGTAGCGTGGTATGTTGTTCCATCACAAGTTTCTTTTGTATCAAACCCATAGTCCTCATATCCAACTTTGCTCCAGAGAGTTGCATAGTACTTATTGCCATTATTAAGTAAAACAAGAGCATACCCAAATGGAATATACGATATGTCAGGGGGATTTGGAGAAGGTTTTAAAACTCCTATAACAACATCGTTAGGTGCTTCTACGCCATATAACACTTTTTGTATAATAATTTCGTTATCTTCAGGAATTTCAAAATCACGAGCCGTTACTCGCGGAGGACCCTTTCTGTTTGCGTAAATCATCCTCCTTTTGTTTGGGTTTTCCATTGCACGGACCACTGTAAAAAAAATCGTTTTGATAGTTTTGTAGACTGAAAAAATAACACTTAGTAAGTAGATGTGCACTTGGTCAGGAGAAATTTTGGTTGCATATTCCGTTGTGAACACTGCTACCAGAATTTTTAATTATGCAGAAGATTAATTATGTTATTGTATAGAATTCCTGAAAATCAAAAAGAAAAAAATCTAGCGATCAAATTTTGACAACCAACCTAGAATTTCCCTATTGTGATTGTGAAGAGAAAATAAAAAATTAAAGAAAAAAAAAATGATAATAGAAAACAGAAAAGGAAAATGAAAAGGACAACCAACCAAATTCCCTTCCTTCTCTTTTTTTTATATTTTTATATTTTTATTACTATACAAATAAAATAAAAAAACGTGCTGTTTAAAACCAACGTTTTGATGCTCATACGGCATCCTTATCAAGGTTAGAAATATTTTAATAAGTAGAAAGAGTGACGAAGAAACTGCATTTTCTCTTCGAATCTCAAGATCCAAGTGATGGTCAGAAGGCAAATCCGGTATCAAGGCGAGAAACTTTTAAGCAGGCAGAAAAAGTGATAAAACAAGAGTAGTTGTTATACAGGGGGAGTTCTGGATAGGCGCGTGTCAGGGCACGTATGTGTGAGGTAAGCGAGTGTGCGTGTATGTCTGTGTGAATCATCGAAGCATTGGCAAGAAAGCTTCTGGATACACACGTGCTAGAGCATGTACGTGTAAAATGATAAATGATGCGTAGTTGCAAAATCTTCGCACAATTCATTGGTTAATAAATTTTAAGACTGAGTAACGTTAAGCTTACGTTTGGTACCCTATTCTAAGAAAAGTATATATAACGTCAACAACTCGCTTTTGTCGGCAAATGCCAAAAGTCGTGGTCAAAAATTTTTATTTAAAAAAAATCAAAGGTGTGGTGGTAAAGAAGTGATGCATAAGTGCGAAATGTTTTAACATTTTGTTGGCTGATAAAGTTAAAGACCAAGCAACGTTACACTTACGTTTTTTGATCAATTATATACAAAAAATATGACGTCAGCTCTTCGTCGGCAAATATCAAAAAGGTCCACTGTTCGCCTAACATATAAGTATCGTAATTCAACAACGCGGTGTCTAGCCTGAACTTAAGATAATAAACTTTAAATTATAAACAGTCATTGACCGTTCTTAGATTCCAAATATAGTCTATACCTTCTTACTCACAGTTCTATGTACAATATACACTATATAACGCAAATTTTTAAAATGAGTTCCCCAGTTGATATAAAACCTCTAAACGAGTCGGTAGACAAATTAGAAGCAATATAATAATATACAGTTTAACTTGAGTTTAGTGCACATTAAGCTACAATTCAGTGTATAGCATACCAAATATATATAATATATACCAAAAATATATACCAAAAGAATTGTCAGCAGAAGAGAAGATGAGGATTTTAACAACAATTGGTCTTCTACAATCAGAAGGTCTAAAATTTGAGAAGTGACAGAAGAGGAACTGGCGTCAACATTGCTGTGGATTAAAAAACTATCTGGTGGGTAGAATTAAAGACCGCGTTAAAAGTCGAATTAGAACCGGGCTAATAATCAGCATAAAACATAAAGATTTAAACAGCTTTCCAGACGATGCGGAAGAATTTATCATTTCAAAAATAGAAAATATAAACGTAATATGAATATAAAATATTAATGTTTATGGGATAGATTATAATGAACATAGTGAAAACAAAGAAATAGTTCCATTATATTTAAGTCAACATAAATCACGCAGGCCATGCATTCACTTTCTCATAACTGAAAATACCGAAACAGATCTAGGTGATAATGGTAATAACAGTATTTTTAAAATTGATCCAATTATCATTCTGCATGGATTTAAAATCTATCTTGATTAGTTAAAAACATGATTTGCAAACGCTCATTGTCGCAATTGGTTCTGTGATCGATGTTTATGTCATTTCAGATTTGAGAAATCTTTTAATAATCATAGATTTGCCTGCAAGAATATCAATAAATGCAAAATGATATAACTAAATAAAAAGAATAATATATTGAGATTTGATAAATAAATATATATATATATAAAAAAGTACCTCTGGCAATTCACGCTGATATAGAATTTTTGTTAGAGGAAAATTTTGATGTACAATCAGCCAATTACCGAAAACATGTTCCGACAAGTATAGCATTTTATAGACATTGCAATTTTGATGTTTCTTTGCCTGAGCCTAAAAGTTTATAGAGAAGAAGATTTTATAAATTGTGTATGAAAGAATAAAAAGTGTAATTAAAGAGTTTTTTGGGGTTTCAATTGTGTAAAAAAATACGATTCTGGCCGACGTTTCGTGAACGTTGCAGTTCAAGACTTCAGGGCTAGCCATTAAAAAGTGAACTGCAACGTTTACGAAACGTCGGACAGATTTTTATTTTTTCTTACGATCGGAACCGAAAAAAACTCTTTTATTACAATAAATCATCGTGAGAGCATTTAATCTCTAATTAAAAAGTGTGTCTGAAAAAGTATGTTCACTTCTAGAAAATATTCTAATGGAGCGTTTAATATTGCAGGTAGAGCATAAATTTAAAACGGCAAAAAAATGTCACATTTGTGAAAAGCCTTTTGCAGGTGATGACATTAAACATCATGATCACGACATTTTTTTATTAAAGACTTAGCTAAAAGTTTTGAAGGTAGCATTTAATAGGTACCTATAAACAAAGAAAAATATATATCTCTCACAAAACATGTGGAAGGTACACATGTAAAGCTTAGATTTATGCCTAGTAGTTTTGAATAGTTAGCATTATATTTAAATAACGATAAGCAGAAAATCACGAGAAAATATAATGCAGATGACGATGAATTGAATTTATTAACAAGGAAAGGTGATTTTCCTTATGATTATATGGACAGTTGATAAATTGCAGAAAACAACATTACCAAGCTAACTAAAGTCCATGGAGTATTACAATTTAAACAGAAACCATGGTTGAAAGATTACATTGACCTAAATATAGACTGTAGGAAGAAACCAGTAAATAAGTTAAAGAAAAACTTTTATAAATTGATAAATAATTAAGATTTAAAAAAAAATATAGAGAATGTTAGAAAACATGAAGATGCAAGGCTTGTAACCAGATGGTGAGGGGTGGTTTGGTGCAAAAAATTGAATTGCAAAACTAAATTTTCATATTCAGTGAAGACATGGTAATCATTGAAGCAAATAAAACAAAAATTTATTTAAATAAACCGGATTCACAGTTCATGACGTATCAAACATAATAATTTATGATTTCTACTATAATTATATTCAGAACACGTTTGGTGCTATTGCAAAATTATTGAACACAGACACAGACAGCTTAATTATCTTGATATATCAACTCACAGTTCCCAACGTCTACGATTATATTAGAAGAGATTCGCACAAATTCGATACTTTAGATTATTCACTAAATAACGTTTAAGGAATAAACCTTTTAAACAAAAAAGTATTGGGTTTGACAAAAGATGAAATGAATGAAAAATAATTACTGAATTTATTGGTTTGCGATCTAAATTATATGCCTATGAAATTTTGTATGCAGTGGGTGAAAAAAAGAAAGCTAAAGGGGTTAAAGGTTGTACTTTAAGAACAATAACATTTAACGATCATAAGCAGTCCTTCAATTTCTTGACAAAACCTGATGCGCATTTAACATATAATCCAAAGTCAAAAGCGTGAGGCGCATTTAACTAAACAAGATGAGATTGCTCTTAGCTGGTATGATGATAAGCGCGTGCTCATTCCTGGTTCGACAGACACTGTTCCATGGGGGACAAAAAAAATGCTTGAGCTTATGGATGCCGACAATAATAATGATAACAATATATTATTAATATTGTAAAAATAGAGTCTTTATGCAAATGAATAAATGAAGTTGTAAGCTTAAGTGAATCCTGCTGTAAAGTACAAATGAATAATATGAACTATTGACTGAAATATGAACCACGAGATAAAATATAATTAATGCATCACTGTAAAAAATAATTTGTGTATCAATTATACAGAAAAATGCATTTTTTAGAATTAAAAATTAAACTTAAACTGAAGTTATTAAGAAAGTACTCATTCCTTACACCTAATTCATAATTTTCTCGAGATAAACAATTTTTAAACAAACTAACATTTTGAAGTGCACAACAAAAATTTCTTGCGCTTCAATGATGTGGACATACATTACTAGATGACTCATTACATAATATTCTCAATGAAGGGCATTCCATATCATGAATATCGATTATTTGCATTGATTTCTGTGTAACAAACTTTTTGAGCAAATTTTTCTTTTTTAAACCTTTTTACATAAATTTTACTTGCATCTTGAAAAATAGTTTCTAAAAATTGATTTACAAACGTATAAGGTACATCACCAGTAATACACGGTAGGCCATAAAAATTATATTCCAGCCAACGATTCATACATCTATACTTTGATGGGATGTTGCTCCATTTGCTATGAGGTTAAAATAAAACGAAAAAGGGTTGCGCATCAGCATTGACTAAAACTATAGCCGATTCTTTCAATACAAATTCATTAAGTGGACACCTGAAGCCCTGCCCATCCACCACGTACTTCAGTTCATGAGCAACTAAAATGATTCAATCTGGTTACAATAGTTTTATACCAACTTTCTTACCACGCTACTTATTGGCTTATATTTAATCACACGATCATGTAAAATTAGGGAATATGCTGATGTTTGAGCAAGAAAATTTCGACTGGCTTCAAATTCCAAGACAGCATCAACCAGCCCATATTTCAGTGACTGATTTTGCTTATAAACAATCAATAACCGTCAGTGGAGTATACGTTGGATATTTTGCAATGGTATTAACAGCTGGCACTTTTAGTTGATACATTTTTCCTGTTTGTCTGAAAACCTTATATCATGAATTTAGGTTTTTCTTACTGAATTGATGTTTTCACAGTCCAGATATGATTCAAAGTAGTTGGTAGTAATGGATACTCATATAATTTCCAAGTACCAAAGCTTATTGAAATAGATGGATCTTTCTTAATATACTTTCATAATTTGCATTTACGTTCATCTGACAATTGAACGCTTTGTGATAATCATTAAATTTGATTAATCTCTATCTTAAATGCTTTAACCGTCTCTGCAGCATCTTGAACTGTTTGTAAAACGTCATTTGCATTACTCTTCGATGTAGTTATAATGAGCTTATGTTTAACATTGATAATAATTTTATGATAATCTTTAAAAAATCCTTATATCATACTGAGCAGTATGTAATTATCAAAGTGACCAATTGCATTAGTTAATGACTGTTCACTGTTTAGTTTCAGCCAAGCAGCATTTTCCAAGAACCTAGTCTGACCCGATTGCATGGATACATGATTTTTCATCAGACTCGTCAGACCAACATTTTTATTTCTATCAATCTCAACATCATTCAGCTCACATATAACTTTTTCCAATAATTGACAAATTGCATTATTAACTAAAACTGTGTTAGTCACGGGTGTTTAATAATCCTTGGTTAATTTTCCTTGTATATGAAGTGACTTTTCGCTTGGCAGAAGACAATGATCTTGATTTTAAACCAAAATTATTATCTCATCACTGTTATTGAAGCTTAATGTAGCCTATGGCTGGTGTGCATGTACTTCAAAACGAGAGATAGATTCGTCAAAAATTGTGGAAGTTTTAATGGTAAAAATTTCCTTCTTCATGACAAAGAATTAAATGTCTGTACACAAAAATACAGATGCAAACTCAAAAAATCTTGAATTTTTTTATTCTCTTCTTTTCGTAAGTGGCGTGACCTCGAGACCCAGCGTTGTCAGCAGCAGCACGTTTTTGGGTGCTAACCCTTTTAGAGCTTTTTGTTCGACTGATGCGCTTGTGGCATGGTATTAAAGTATCAAGCCTATTCTAACCTTTTTATTGAAAACAATACCCATCATCATAAGGACTTAATGTGTAGTCTGATTGTTGTAATTTCTCCACAAAAATTAACCAAATATCCGTCTTGATCAACTATTCGCAACTGTATGTGATCTTTTGTCTCGACGACGATTGGCAAGTAAATGACGTGTGATAGAAGTTCCACTATCTTATATCTTGGTGGCATAACTGAAAAAAATGTATGAACAGTGTGCACTTTTTGACCGTTGATGTTCGCTTCTGTAGTTATATTAAATTTAACTTTAAGAGCATTTATTTCAATTATGAATACTGGTTGGTCAGATTCATGATGTTTATTAGCTTTTAACATTCTGGCTGTAAATCCCAATAAACGTGAAACTGAGTCTGATTGTTTGAAATTTATGTACTGATTGCAATATATTTCACTTCTTGATGTTATTTTGTTCGGTTTGATATGAATTACAACACCTTTCTTTACTAAAACATTCTGTAGATAGCGCTGCATATCACCTACTTCATAACTCCCTGTTGGTATTTCAATTATTTCTTCACCTACGTAAAATTTATTTTGAATAATTTCTACATTGGGAATTGAGTCAAAGGTTAGAAATTCAACAAGGCCAAGAGCGCAATGTTTGTATGGAGACAATTTAATCAGAGGAAAATATTGATTTTCTAATGTCGAAAAAGCTTTAGGTAATGTATGTGTAAATAAAACATCCATGATGGCGGCTAGCGTTTGAGTGACGTGACATCATTAATATTTTCATTTATATAGCTTATACATACTTTTAGATTTTAATTGATTGCAAAAAAATTTTCAACATAAATGCCCACACAAATGCATCATAATTTTGATACCTTTCGTGATTATATTTCACGCTACCAACACCTAGGTACTTAAAAAGATCCAAAGGTGGCCGAAAATTACTGTAGCTATCGAAATAAATTATTTAATTGTTAATTTTTTTATAAGCAACCCAGTGAGTTCCTAAATTGTTTTTATCATCAAGGTTAACAATAGCACTTTCATATTTACGTGGCTCTCCCTATGGTGATTCATTTCGCATAAAAACACCTTGAAAATGCTAAATTTTTTAATATTTCGCGAAATTTAGTAAATCTGCATCGGTTGATACTCGGTGAGGTAGCGCCTCTTTGAGTTTTTTTATTTGCACTTGAGTCTTGCTCTTTGAGTATATGGTTTTAGATGAAGCCTTAGTCCATCCTTATACGGTTTCCAATAAAGATCTTTACCCACAGCAATGGCTTTTATTGTTTCGTTGTGACGTTTGCTTTCTTCAAACTGTCGTTTTGTAGCATTTAATCATTAACAGCTTTAGCTATTTCCACAGCTCCACTAGCTAGCGCTCCGGTAGCACTCAAACTATCAAAGATGTGTACAAGAAAGGGTAAAAACTGCCTCATTTTGTTTGGAATTAGTAAAATCCGAAGTTTCTTTACATTTATCTTTGACCAAACTTTTTTACACCTGCACGTGCACCTCTGAGAGCAGATTTAATAACTGTTTGAGCACCATTACTGGGTATCATTGCTTTTTCAGCTGCTTTTTTTCCTATATCTGACTCTCTAGAAAATACACGATCATATCTGTCTGAGAGATACTTTAAAACTAGAGAGTAAATCTATATAAACTTAACACTCAATGTTTTCGCTTAGTCATGGTACAAATAAGAAAAATGAGTTGAAAATGAGAAAAAAGAAAACCGACATAAACATTTGTTACCGAACAGTTATACGTGATAATGTTAATTTGCTTGTATTGTCTAAACAAGATGGGATAAACCTAAAGCACATATATGACGACCATGGTAATACTGACATGCCTTATTTACGTTTTAAACAAATGTAATTAGCTTGCTGGCACGATAAGTATGAATTTGTTATAATCGACAAGGATAGAAATTTAAATCAAGGTAGATAC
>JAUELO010160795.1:0-16783 GCA_032357855.1 Amphibolips quercusostensackenii | reverse complement strand
TGTATCAACATTATAGGTCAATCGATTCTCTGCGAATCAACACATCTTTGCTATTTGCACGTCAACTTTAAATTATGAGGATAAGAAAATTTTTGCTATAAAAATCGATTATTTATATAGTATAAATGACTATAACTTTCTTACACTTTGATAAAATATATTAATGTTAGAGGTCAATCAATTCATTTTGAACCAAGAAATCTTTTATATTCTTGAATAAACTTGAAATTATATTAAAGACAAAAGTTTAAGTGTAAAAAATCGTATTTTCAAATATTATACATTACCATAGCTTTCTTACTATTCGATAAAATATATCAACATTGGGGTGAATCGATTCGTCTCAAATCAACACATCTTTTCTATTCTCACATCATCTTCAAATTATGAGAATGAGAAAATTTTTACTATGAAAATCGATTTGCAATATAATATAAATGACTATAACTTCCTTACTCTTTTATAACATATATTAATATTATAGGTCAAGCGATTCGTCTCAAAGCAAGGAATCTTTTATATTGCTGCATCAATTTTGAATCATATTAAAAAAAAAGTTATAGTATGAAAAACCGTATTACTAAATATTATACATTACCGTAAATTTCTTACTCTCCAATAAAATGTTCTAACATTATGGTCAATCGATTCGTCTCGAATCAACACATCTTTTCTATTCTTACATCAACTTCAAATTATGAGAGTGAGAAGATTTTTACTATGCAAATTGATTTCCAATATAGTATAAATGACAATAAATTCCTTACTCTTTGATAAAATATATTGATGTTAAGGTCAATCGATTCATCTCGAACCAAGGAATCTTTTATCAGGTTACATCGATTTTTAATTAAGTTAAAGAAAAAAGTTTTTCTATAAAAAACCGTATTTCCAAATATTATACATTACCATAGTTTTGTTACTCTTCAATAAAAAGTATCAATAATATAGGTTAATCGATTCGTCTCAAATCAAAACACCTTTTCTATTCTCACATCAACTTCAATTTATAAGAGTGAGAAAACTTTTACTGTGAAAATTGATTTCTTATAAAATATAAATGATAATAAATTCCTTACTCTTTGATAAAATATATCTAAATTATAGGTCAATCCATTTGTCTTGAACCAAGAAATCCTTTATATTCTTCCATCAATTTTGAATTACATTAAAGAAAAAACCTTTAAGTATGAAGTACCGTATTTCCAAATATAATACATTACCATATCCTTTTCACTCCTCAATAAAATGTATCATAATTATAGATCAATCGATTGGTCTCAAATCAATGCATCTTATCTGTTTTCACATCAACTTTAAATTATGAGAGTGAAAAGATTTTCTATATGAAAATCGATTTTCCATATAATATAAATGACTCTAACTCCCTTAATCTTTTATAAAATATATTAATATTGGTCAATCGATTTGTCTCGAATCAACGCATCTTTTCTATTGTCACATTAACTTCAAATTTTGCGAGTGAGAACATTTTTACTATCAAAATTGATTTTCGAAATAATATAAATGACTATAACTCCTTTCCTCTTTAATAAAATATATTAATATTATGGGTCAATCGATTCGTCTCGAACCAAAAAATTTTTACTATTCTTGCAATTATTTGGAATTATATTGAAGAAAAAAGTTTTAGCATGAAAACCCGTATTTCAAATATTATACATTACCGTAACTTTCTTACACTCCAATAAAATGTATCAACGTTATAGGTCAATCGATTCGTCTTGAATCAACACATATTTTCTGTTGTCACATCAACTTCAAATTATGAGAATGAGAAAATTTTTACTACAAAAATCGCTGTTCAATATAATATTAATGACTATAACTTCCTTACTCTTCAATAAAATATATTAATATTGTAGGTTAATCTGTTGGCCCCGAACCAAGGACTATTTTATGTTTTTGCATCAATTTTGAATTATATTAAAGAAAAAAGTTTTACTATGAAAAACCGTTTTTTAAAATATCACACATTATCATAGCTTTCTTACTCTTCAATAAAATTTATCAGCATTAGAGGTCTATCGGTTCGCCTCGAATCAACACATGTTTTCTATTCTCACATCAACTTTAAATTATGGGAATGAGAACATTTTCACTATGAAAATCGATTTTCAATATAATATAAATGACTATAACTCCCTTACTCTCTGATAAAATATATTAATATTGGTCAATCGATTCTTCTCGAATCAACACATCTTTTCTATTGTCACATCAACTTCAAATTTTGCGAGTAAGAAAATTTTTAATAACAAAATTGATTTTCAATATAATATAAATGACTATAACTCCTTTACTCTTTAATGAAATATATTAATATTGTAGGTCAATCGATTTGTCTCGAACCAAAAAATTTTTAATATTCTTGCATTAGTTTTGAATGATATTGAAGAAAAAAGTTTTAGTATGAAAACCCGTATTTTCAAATATTATACATTACCGTAACTTTCTTACTTTCCAATAAAATCTATCAATATTATAGGTCAATCGATTCGTCTCAAATCAACACATCTTTTGTATTCTTACATCGACTGTAAATTATGAGAATGAGAAAATTTTTACTACGAAAATCGATTTTCAATATAATATAAATGACTATAACTTCCTTACTCTTTGATCAAATATATCATTATTGTAAGTCAATTGGTTTCATCCCAACTAAGGAGTATTTTATGTTTTTGCATTAATTTTTAATTATATTATAGAAAAAATTTTTACTATGAAAAACCGATTTTAAAAATATTATACATTATCAGAGCTTTCTTGCTCTTTCATAAAATGTATCAACAGTAGAGGTCTATCGATTTGTCTCGAATCAACACATGTTTTCTATTCTCATTTTAACTTTGAATTATGGGTGTGAGAACATTTTTACTATGAAAATCGATTTGTAATATAATATAAATGACTATAACTCCCTTACTCTCTGATAAAATATATTAATATTGGTCAATCGATTCTTCTTGAATCAACACATCTTTTCTATTGTCACATCAACTTCAAATTTTGCGAGTAAGAAAATCACTACTATCAAAATTGATTTACAATATAATATAAATGACTATAACTCCTTTACTCTTTAATAAAATATATTAATATTGTAGGTCAATCGATTTGTCTCGAACCAACAAATTTTTTATATGCTTGCATTAATTTTGAATGATATTGAAGAAAAAAGTTTTAGTATCAAAACCCGTATTTTCAAATATTATACATTACCGTAACTTTCTTACACTCCAGTGAAATCTATTAATATTATAGGTCAATCGATTCGTCTCAAATCAACGCATCTTTTGTATTCTCACATCGACTGTAAATTATGAGAATGAGAAAATTTTTACTACGAAAATCGATTTTCAATATAATATAAATGACTATTACTATTCTATTACTATTACTATTACTATTCGTTTCGGATCAACTTATCTTTTCTATTCTCACATTAAGTTCAAATTATGAGAGTGATAAAATTTTTACTATCAAAATTGATTTTCAATATAATAAAAATGACAGTAACTGATTCACTCTTTCATAAAATATAATAATATTATGGGTCAATGGATTCGTCTCAAATCAACACATCTTTTCTGTTTTCACATCAACCTCAAATTATAAAAATGTGAAAATATTAACTATGAATACGTCATTAATTAGTATTCATTCTTGCCTCTCTTTATTGTATTTTATAAGCTTAAATTCGTTAAAAAAATCTACTGTCTTTGAAAAAGTGAGATTAAATGAAAAAATAAAAAAATGTTGCAAAATTTTTCCGAGCCATGCGTAGCAAAAAAAAAAAAACTTCTAATTTTTAACTTTGGACGGCAAATAACATATCCCAATTTATTCTTATTTTTGGTGACAGCGTCTGGCAATTCCTCAGCTACATAAGTAGAAGTTTGAAAAAGAGGGTAGAGTAAGCAGTTATAGGGCGCCTAAATGGGCATCGCCCTACCCCAGCTAATTTGTGAATTTCTAAATAATGAATCTCATGCGTCACTCACTAGTTTTAATTTTTGCCTCTTTCCATTAAATTCCACAAGATTAAGTTCGTTATAAGGAATTTACTGTCTTTAAAAAAGTAAAATTGGATAAATAAGGAGAAAGTGGTTGTTTTAAAAGTTCTCAAAGCGATGCCCAGCAAAAGCACTTCTTATTTTCAAATTATGACGCCAAATAACATATCTAACTAATTATAATTTTTCGTGACAGCGAGAAGAAGTTGGGCAGAAGCGGTAGAGTAAGCATCTAGTGAGAAGTAAAAATAGGCATCGCCCGTATACCCAGCGTAATTTCGGGATATCCAAGAAATGAATCACATGCCTCACTCACTATTTTTCAGTCACCCCTATTTCCTTTAAATTTTATAAAATTGAATTTGTTACAAGAAATGCACTCTCTTTGAAAGAGAATATTTAAATAAATAAAGAAAAAGTGGTTGTTGTAAAAATTCGCAAAGCCATGCCCAGGAAAAGCACTTCTAATTTTCATATTATGACGCCAAATAACATATCGAACTAGATCTACTTTTTTGTGACAGCGAGAAGACGTTGGGTAGAAGAGATAGAGTAAGCATCTAGTGAGCGGTAAAAATAGGCATCGCCCGTCTACCAAGCGTAATATTTGGATCTCCAAGGAATGAATCTCATGCGTCACTCACTATTTTCTATTCACCCCCGTTTTCATTAAATTTTATAAAATTAATTTTGTTACAAGGAATGTAATGTCTTTGAAAGGGCATAATTACATAAATAAGGAAAAAGTAATTGTTGTGAAAGTTCTTAAATCCATGCCCAGAAAAAACACTTCTAATTTTAAAATTATGACGCCAAATAACATATCAAAATAGTTTCAATTTTTCGCGACAGCAAGGAGGAGTTGGGTAAAAGGGGTAGAGTGAGCATCTAGTGAGCTGTAAAAATAGGCATCGCCCAGCTGCCCAGCGTAATCTCTGTATCTCCAAGGAAGGAATCTCATCTGGCACTCACTATTTTTCATACATCCCTGTTTCCATTAAATATTGTGAGACTAAATTTGTAGCAAGAAATCTACTGTCTTTTAAATAGCATGATTAAATAAATAAGTAAAAAGTGATTGTTGTAAACATTCTTGAAGCCATGCCCAGAAAAAACACTTCTAATTTTCATATTATGGCGCCAAATAACATATTGATCTAGTTTAAATTTTCCGTGGCAGCGAGAAGAAGTTGGATAGAAGGGATAGAGTAAGCATCTAGTGAGCAGTAAAAATAGGTATCGCCCGTATACCCAGCGTAATTTCTGGATATTCAAGAAATGAATCTTATGCGTCACTCACAATTTTCCATTCACCCCTTTTTCCATTAAATTTTATTGTAAAATTAAATTCGTTACAAGAAATATTCTGTCTTTGAAAAAGCATAATTAAATAAATGTGTAAAAAGTGATTGCTGTGAAAATTCTGAAAGCCATGCTCAGACAAAGCACTTCTAATTTTCAAATTAGGACGCCAAATAACATATCAAACTAGTTGTAATTTTTTGTTATAGCAAAGAGAAGTTAGGTAGAAGGGGTAGAGTAAGCATCTAGTGATCAGTAAAAATAGGCATCGCCTATCTATACAGCGTAATTTCTGGATCTCTAAAGAATGAATCTCATCTGGCACTCACCATTTTTAATTGAGCCCTGTTTCCATTAAATTTTATAAAATTGAATTCGTTGCAAGAAATCTAATGTTTTGGAAAGAGAATAATTAAATAAATAAGGAAAAAGTGATTGTTGTAAAAATTCTCAAAGCCATGCCCAGAAAAAGCACTTCTAATTTTCATATTATGACGCCAAAGAGAATATCGAACTAGTTCTGCTTTTTCGTGACAGCAAGGAGAAGTTGGGTAAGAGGGGTAGAGTGAGCATCTCATGAGCAGTAAAAATAGGCATCGCCTATCTATCCAACGTAATTTCTGGATCTCTAAAGAATGAATCTTATCTGGTACTCACCATTTTTAATTCATCCCTGTTTCCATTAAATTTTATAAAATTGAATTCGTGGCAAGAAATCTAATGTTTTGGAAGGAGAATAATTGAATAAATAAGGAAAAATTGATTGTTGTAAAAATTCTCAAAGCCATGCCCAGAAAAAAACACTTCTAATTTTTAAATTATGATGCCAAATAATATATCGAACTAGTTAAAATTTTTCAAGACAGCGAGGAGAAGTTGGGTAGAAGGGGTAGAGTAAGCATCTAGTGAGCAGTAAAAATAGGCATCGCCCGTATACCCAGCATAATTTTTGGATCTCCAAGGAATGAATCTTATCTAGCACTCATTTTTTTTCATTCATCCTTGTTTGCATTTTATTTTATGAAAATAAATTTCTTGCAAGAAGTCTACTCTTTTCAAAAAAGCATAATTAAATAAATAAGGAAAAAGTGATTGTTGTGAAAGTTCCGAAAGCTGTGCCTAAAGGAAACACTGCTAATTTTCAAATTATGATGCAGAATAACATATTAAACTAGTTTTGATTGTTCGTAACAGCGAGAAGTTGGGTAGAAGCGGTAGAGTAAGCATCTAGTGAACAGTAAAAATAGGCGTCGCCCGTCAATTTCATCATCAATTTCTGTATCTCCAAGGAATGAATCTTATGTGTCACTCACTGTTTTCCATTTACCCCTGTTTCTATTGAATTTTATAAAATTAAATTCTTCACAAGAAATTTACTGTCTTTGAAAAAGCATAATTAATTAGAAAAGGAAAAGGTGATTTTTGTGAAAGTTCTCAAAGCCATGACTAGAAAAAACACTTGTAATTTTTATGTTATGGCGCTAAATAACATATCGAACTAGTTCTAATTTTTCGTTATCGCAAAGAGAAGCTGGGTAGAAGAAGTAGAGTAAGCATCTAGTGAGCAGTAAAAATAGGCATCGCCCATATATCCAGCGTAATTTCTGGATCTCTTAAGAATGAATCTCATCTGGCCCGTTCCTAAAATATTTATCCACATAAATATAAATATTCTCTCATTTCCTTACTATCTTCCCCATCCTTTTTCTCCTTTATTACCACTTCCCTTCCTCATTTCTCCTTATTCCCTTCTCCTCTTATTTCTTCTCTCCCTGTTGCTTTTCTCCTCTTTATTTTATTGCCGCTACTACTCCTTCAAAATTGTACACATCCTATTCCTTCTTTGTTCCTGCTCCTTCCTCGTATTTCTCCTTACTCACCCTCCCCTTATTTTTCGTCTCGCATCGTCGCGTTTTTTCTTCTCTCACGTGTACCAACCATAGCCTCCTTTCCACTTCCAACCACCTCCACTTACCTCGACTCATCCCCCTCCCCTTACACTTTACATACTTTCTTCTCCCTTCTTTTTTCTTGATTAGTGTTCCCCTTTCACCACAATTTGGCTTTTCGCTCTGCTTTTCACCTACCTTCCGGCGCAGGCCAGATTTCATTTTTTCAACGTAATCAATTTAAAAGCACCTAACTAAAAAAAATTCATTGCTTATAATACTTTATTGATCAGTAACAATCGTTTATTTATAAAAAGTTTTATAAACAAATTCGCAGCTGAACTGCTTGTAAAAAATTGATATTTTTTTAAGAAATCAACTGCCAGTGACTTAAAAAGGACCCTATTTATCAGAAGAATTCGTAAGGAGACTGTTTTAAACTTTTTAATGATTAAATAAATTTTATAAATACAGATCTTGGTCATTTCCACTTTTATCAGTCGAAAATGACCAAAATCTGCATTTATTTGAAAAATTTATTTTATTATCCAAAAGTTTACAATAGTTACCTAACAAAATGTTCTCATAAATAGGGTCCATTTCAAGTCATTGGCAGTCGATTTTGTAAAAAAAAAACAATATCCATTTCTTGACAAGTAGACAAATTGAGAATTCCTTTATAAAAATGTTTATACAATAATTAATTATCACTGGTTAATAAAGTATCATAAGCGGAGAATTTTTCCAAGTAGGTACTTTTAAATTTATTCCGTTGAAAAAATAAAATCTGGCCTAGAGTGATAGGTGGGTAAAGAGGAGATGAAAAGCGTGTGAGTAGAGAGAGGAGTAGACTAGTTGAGGAAAAGAAGGAAAAATTAAAAGTATATGGAGTGGAAGGAGAGAACGATGAGTCGAGGTAAGAACAAAGGATTGTATGTGAATAGAATGGTATATTTGGTATTATTAGGAGGGGAGGAGCAATAAGACAAGAGAAAAAATGGGAGGAGAGTAAATGAGAAGAAATAAAAAAAGGAGCGGGAACAGAGGAAAAATAGGATGTGGACAATTTTAGATATGCAGAAGGGGTTCTAAAGGAGGGAGGGGGGGAAGCGACAAAACCGGAAGAAGAGAGAGGGTAAAGAAAAATAGGGAAAGGAAAGAGTAATAAAGGAAAAACGGAATGGGGAAGATAGAATGGGAAATTGAAGAGGAAAGATTAAATGTTAAAGGGTAGAAGGAGAGCAGAGAGAGGTGCGGGGAGATGGAGTGAAGGAGAAAACTGAGACCGAGAGAATGGACGGAAATAATTGAAGGGGGGATAGCGCTATAAGGAGAGGGAAAGGAAAAAGCCAGGAAATATAAAGGGAGTGTATGAGGTAAGGCGAGAGAAGGTAATGTGATGTGGAAAGAAGGAAAGGTAGGAGAGGAGCAAGGACAGGGATGGGGTAAAGGGAAGGCCACTTGAAAGGTTTAAAGGATAGTGGGTTGTAAAGGAGGCATAATACGACAAAAAGAAGGCAAAAGTAGAAGAAGATAGGAAAAGAGAAAGAAAAATTTCAGGAAAAGCGTAAGGGAAATAAAAAAACAAGACTAGATGAGAATAAGGGCTGAGCGGGAGGAAGTGATGGACTAAGAGAAGATTGAAAGGGGAGGGGGACGAGTCAAGGTGAAGTGAGGGGATGAGATATGAATAGGATAGAAAATGGAATATGAAAAGTATAAGAAATGGGACGCGGAAAGGAGAGGAGGGGTTGCAGAGGAGAGGTGAGTTGACGGGAAATGGCAAGAAGAAAGGAGGACAGGGAAAACAAGAATAAAGTACAGCAAGGTCGGAAATCATGGAAGAAATGGGATGGCAAAGATATAGAACAGCGCGCGTGTGAGACAAGAGAAGAGTAGAAAAGAAAAGTAGTAGAGGGGAAAGCAGGAGAAGGGGTAAAGAGGAGAAGAAGGAGTAGGTGTATAGTATAGAGGAAATCAGAGAGGTGAGTGAGATAAGAAAAGAAATGAAAGAAAATAAAGAAGTAGGTAGGAGGAGAGCGAGAGGGAATGTAGAGGAAAAGACAATACGAGAGAAATTGAATATGGTAAATACATGATAGGAGAGCTGAAGCGAAAGAAAAGGAGGGGTGTGATTAGGAAAAGAGGAGAAGAGATAATTGAAAAGAAAGGAAATACGACGAAACGAAAGAAAACACGAAGAAAGGTGTGCTGGGAGATAGAAAAGTGAGAATGGACACGAAAGCGGTTTAAGTAGTTATTAGAGGGTAGGAATGGAGTGGAATTAAAGGAGATGTAAAGGAGGAGCAGGGAGTAGAGTAGATAGGAAAGGAAATCAGGGCGGAAGAGGTGGAGAAAGAGAAGATTAGAACTACATGATTATCGACTTAAAAGGCTCTGAAACATTTCTTTGTCGGCACATACGGCCTACTTTGATCTACATTTCCATGAAAAATTCAATTTTTAACAAACTTTTTCATTTCTTCTGTAAAATTGTTGAAATCTGGGTTAGGCCCTTGTGGTATGCTATCCTTTATTATTTATAGTTAAAAAAAGCAGAGTTTTGTTCAGAAAGTAGGAAAATGGAAATAGTGAGACCAAAGCGAACAAAGAGAATGTGTGCTTTTAGCACCGCTTAACTATAGGTTGCGCTCTGAAAAGCAGTTGGCAATTCCTAGCTCGTATCACCTCGATTTCCGTGTTAAGCCTCACCCCACCGAAAGCTTTAAATGGCAACGTTTCTCCCCATTACGAAAACCATTTTCTGTCTTGAATAACCGAAACCTAAAGAAAAATGATTCAATTTTAAAAATTATTTATATTTGTGTTAGGGAATTTTGGAGTTTGTTGATTCTCGCGAATTTTTTTGTTTACAGAAATATACAATATTTTTTTTGCCAACAAGTTTTGAATGAAATTATAAAATCATAATTCAAGAGAAATTATGAGAAATAGGTATCTGAAAAAATTTCATCGAGTTTTTCTTTTCGTTTCGTCGCGTTTTTTTCCTTTTCGTCACTCCCCACCCCTCCTCTCCAGATCCCATCCTACCTCTGGTTTCGCCTTAACCGACCTCTACCCTATTAACCCCCTTCAATTCTTCTCGCGTTATCTCCCCCTCTCTCTTCCCTCTCATTCTCCCTCCACCTACTCATTCATTTCCCTTTACTTCTTCCCTTATCTTACTCCCCCTTCTGCTCCACACCTACTCCTTCCCCTTTTGTTCACCTACTCCTTCTCTTCCTATCTATCCCCTTCTTCAGCTTTTCCCTCTGCTACTCTCCTCTTTTTCTTTCCTCTCATCACGCCCTCATACTGCTCCTTATCTTTCGCATGCTATTTCTTCTGCTTTTCTCCACCGTTTCGTACTTTATTTTTAGTTAATCTCTTCTCCATTCCTCTGGTCATGGCTTGTCTCACTCACCTCTCCTGAAACCCCTTTCATCATTTCCACATCCTATTTCTCATCCTTTTCACCTGCTATTTCTTCTCCTCTTCACAATTCATTCCCTCATTAGACATAAACTTGTCTCCCTCCTCTTATAATACACTCTTTTTTATTCACTTTCTCCTGCTTAGACTTATTTCTCATTTAGTCTCTCCCTATCACTTTTCTCACGCCTTTTCCGCGATGTTCCCTCTTCCTTAATTTCCCTTTCCTCTGCTCTTCTACTTTCTCCATCTTTTCTCTTGTTTTGTCTCGCCTCCTTTTCTCTCGTTTTTTCATTGCTCCTCCCTCCTTTACCACTAACTCTCCTTTGAACCTTCCGAATGGTCCCTCTTGCATCTCTTCTTTGTCCTTTCTTCTGTCCTAACTCGCCTTCTTTCCACTAACATCATCTCCTCTCGCATCGTCAAATCCCCTCTAGTTATATTTTTCGGCTTTTCCTCTCCCTGCCCTTCTTCTCCCTTACCATCCCGAAATTTTTCCCGCCTATCCTCCCTCTCTTACTTTTTTCTCAATCTCTCCCCCTCTCCCTCTATTTCCCTTAGCCCGTCTCATCACATACTCCCCTCTATGTTTCTAAGATATTTAAGAATTTATTAAAATTTAGGAAAATTTGGAAGGACTTTCTAGGAGCTATAAGGTTTTAGGAGATTTTAAAAGGTTTCAATGAATCTTTATCAAATTTTAAGGGGTTTTATTGATCCTAGGGTATTTTGAAAGATTCTGGAGAATTTTCAATAGATTTTAAAAATTTAAAAAGATTTAAAGTGATTTTTAAAGATTTTATGGAATATTAAAATATTCGAAGGATTTTTCAAGATCCTTAAGAACTTTCCGAGGAATTCGGAATGTATGAAGCGTTTAAAAATTCATCTTTTTGGTTTAAAATTTAACGATTTTGTTGAAAATTAGTTTTTCTATTGAACATTAATTTTTTAGCTGTGAATTTAACAATTTCATTTTTGTTTAAAAATGTATCTTTTTTAGTTGAAAAATTCAATTATCTCTAAAAAATTCATGTATTTCTCTAAAAATTCGTTTTTTTTGTGTGGTAAAAATGATTCTTTTTGGTTGAATGCTTAACATTATTATTGACGTTTTTCCATAATTCATCATTTTAATTCAAAATTTATCTTGTTAGTCCAAAGCTTAACAGATTTTATGAATTTTTGCTAAATAATTAATTTTTAGTTCTTCAAATTGAACTATTCATTTTTGTGGTTGAAAATTCAATATATTGTTCATTTTGTTTTTGCTAGACAAATAATTTTTTATACTGCAAATGTAACTAATTCATTTTTGTTTTAAAATTGATCTTTTTAAGTAGAATATCCAACAATCTGGTAAAAAAATTCATGTATTTTTTTATGGGGAATTCTTTTTTTATTAAACATTGCTTTTTTAACTGTAAATTCAACTATTTCATTTTTTGTTGAAAATTTTTATTTGTATTTGAAATTCAATTACTTGGTTGAAAGTTAAACTCATTTGCTGAAAATTTTTTTTTTTTTGTTTAAATTTTTACATATCTTGTTGAAAATTCATTTTTTTTTGGTTGAAAAACAATTTTTTAAACTAAAAATGTAAATATTCCATTTTTGCTATAAAATTTATCTTTTTAAGTTAAAAATTGAATAATTGGGTAAAAGAATCACGCATTGTTTTGAAAATTTAACTTTTTGATAAAAAAATTATAATTTTGGTTGAAAATTGAACCACTTGGTTGAAAGTTGAACTTTTTAATCGAAAATTAATTTTTTTGTTAAAGATTCATCATTCTACTTGAAAATTCATTTTCTTGGTTAAATGTTTAACTCTTCTAACGGGATTCTTTTTTTTAAGATTCATCATTTTAATTGAAAGTTAATCTTTTTTGTTTAGAACTAAACTATTTTGTTGAAAATTCGTTTTTTGTTATTAAACATTAATTTTTTTGATGTAAATTTATATGTTTCATTTTTGATTAAAAATTTCTGTTTAAATTGAAAATTTGATTACTTGGTCAAAAGTTAAACTCTTTTGTTAAAAATTTATTTTTTTTTTGTTGAAAAATTAACTATTTTGTTAAAAATTCTCTTTTTTTGGTTGAAAAATATAATTCTAAACTAAAAATGAAATAAAATTTTTTTTAATGAAATTAATTTTTATATAATAAAATTAAAATGTTTGGTGTTTAAAGTGTTCCAAAATTATTGTTTTAATTAAAAAAAATAATAATTAAAAATATATATTTCTTAATCAACAATTTTGTTGAAAAATTTGCATATTATTTTTAAAGTTTTTTAGGCCCTTCTCAAAAATCGAACTCTCAATTAAAAAAAAAAAGTAACTAAAAGATAAATCAGTGCTGATTTGAATTCTGCAAAGTTTGTTTAAAAAATGTTAATTAGTTCGAATAAAATGCAGGAAAAAATTTTTGTATTCTCTCGAGACACATGTGTTTTGAAATTTATTTTTTTATACAATTTTTTCACAATTATTGTTATTTTACATTTAAACTATAATTGAAAAAAACTTTAAGTATCAAAATAAGTCCTTTGATAAAATTTTTTGATTATTGTATTTTCAATAAATAATATTTTCTAAACAACAATTATTTAATTATTCAAATTCGGAAATTTTATAGTGCACATATTTTATAATTTTCCCGAATTGAAAAATTACCGAATTTAAATAATTAAATTTAAAATAACAGTAATTGAAAAAAATTTATTTCTGGACGAAATTTTGTTTTAAAGTATTGTTATTTTAAATTCATACAATAATTTTAAAAACTTGAAACATTAAAAATAATTTTTAATTATAAAAATATTTGATTATTGTATTTATTATGAGTAAATAAAATTTAAAAAAAATCTATTTCATTCAATTGGAGAATATTATAAACTGTCGGGAATCTTATTACTTAGAAATTTTCCAATTCGGTAATATTATAGACTGTTCGGGTATTTTATAATCCCGGAATTTTATATAATCGGAAATTTTATTTTTTTAATTTTTCAGTCCTCACAAATATTTTATATTTCTCGAATATTCCCGAATAATAAAATAACCGAATAAAAGAATTTACAAATAATAATATTCCCTTTTTTGAATATTCCTGAATAATTCCCGAATTGAAAAATTCCCGAATGTTTAATATTCGAACTAGAAAATTCTTTAATTTAAACCATCACAAAATTTGGTTTATCATCATTATTTATTTATGAAAAATACTATAATTAAATATTTTTATCAAAAAAACTTATCTTTGATGTTTATAGTTTCTAAAATTATCAAAGTTCAAAATATCAGTGATTGGAAAAACTATATATTTCTTGATAAAATTTATTTTGATTATTGTTTTTAATGAATAAATGAAATTTATTTCAAGAAATTGTAATTGCTAAAATTCGAAAATATTATAAACAGTCATTCTAAATATTGTATATGCCCCAAATATTCCTAAATAACAAACTTTCAAATAAACAAGTTTTCAAATAATAATATTCCGGAATTAAAAAATTGAAGAATAATAAAATTCCTGAATTATGAAATTATCGAATAATAAAATTCCTGAATTGGAACATTTCCGGAAAATAAAATTCACAACAGAAAATTGCCGAAAAGTAAAATAGTTGAACTAGGAAATTGCCGAATTTAAATAAATAAAAAATTTTGTTTATCAGCATTATTTATTAAAAATACAATAATTAAATATTTCCGTTTAAAAATTTATTTTTAATGTTCAAAGGTTCTGAAATTATTGTTTAAATTTGAAATAAAAATAATTGAAAAAATATATATTTCTGTATAAATTTAAAAAAAATTATTGTTATTTTAAATTCATACAATAAATTTAGAAATTTTAGTCATTAAAAATATTTTTCTTCTATAAAAAAATTGATTGTTGTATTTTTAATAAATAAATAAAATGTATTTCAAAAGCTTTTTTAAATTCAAGAATTTTAAAAACTGTTCGGAAATTTTATTATTCGGGAATTTTACTTTTGGGGATTTTTCAATCGCCCCTTTAAAAGCCTTCAAGAAAGCAAACGTAGAAA
This sequence comes from Amphibolips quercusostensackenii, assembly GCA_032357855.1. NCBI lineage: Eukaryota > Metazoa > Arthropoda > Insecta > Hymenoptera > Cynipidae > Amphibolips > Amphibolips quercusostensackenii. The sequence goes on along the minus strand of JAUELO010160795.1, from coordinate 2,061 downwards.
AATGAAAAATAAAATTTTCCTGTGAATTCACAGGTGCTGAAATTGTATAACAATTGAAAGGAAATCCTAGAGATCGTCAGAATTGAAATTTGAAATTCTGATAAAATCGTGAAAAACCCATACACATTTTTTTTTGCAGCAGAAAAACATATTTCAATATCTGACAAGTTCATATCGTATCCAGAACCTGCCTGTATGGTTTTATATAGATGCAATCAATAACTCTGATTTCTCAATGAATAGAAAACTGAAATTACAAATTGCGGCTTCCGATTTATTTTGAAATATTTCCAAACAGAAATTGAAGTTCGATAAATATAAGGAAAATTTTCTATCCGCCACAAAATTGAACAACTTCAATAAAGATGTATATTATGGTGGGCCAAAAAAAAAATAAGAAAAAAAAAATAAAACACTTAAAAATAAGTTTTTTGCATCAGCAGCCAAGGAATTTTTTTCTGATGGCAATATTATACTGAAAAAATTTATGACGAATTATTAGCTTATTTTAAGCAGAAAGACAATAATATTTAATTGCTTATTAACATCAAAAATACTTTGAATCTATTTTTTATTTGTAGATTCATTATTTTAGTTAAATATTCATCTTTTTTTAAGATTCATTATTTTAGTCAAAAATTCACCAATTCAGTTCAAAATGTAAATATTTTGCAGATTTTTGTTTTTATTAAACACTAATTTTTTAGCTGTTAATTCAACTATTTTATTTTCAGTTGATAATTATTTTTTAATTAAACCTTTTTTTTCTAATTGAAAATTCAATTACATGGTTGAAACTTCAACTTCGTTGTTGATAAATAGTTTTTTTTTGTACAAATTCAACAATTTGGTAAAGAAAATTCATGTTTCCTAGAAAAAAATTTGTCTATTTGGTAACAGAATCTTTTTGGTTGCAAATTTAACTACTTGATTGAAATTTAAACTTTTTTGTCGAAAAGTTATTTTTTTCGTTCAAAATTCATTATTTTAGTAGAAAATTGATCTTTTTGGTTAAATGTTAAGCTCTTTTGATGAGAATTCTTCTTTTTTTTAGATTGATCATTTTAGTTCAAAATACTTATACTATTACATAATAATTACTTGCAGATCTTTACGCTTCTAGTCTATGCGACTTCCGTTTCCTTTATCCCTTCACTCCTCTTTTATCTCATTCTCATTTTACTATTTTTTCCACATCCATTCTTTTATTCTCTCTCATTCGCCCCTCTAGCCCCCTCCAACTCCTTCATCCACTCCTTACCCATTCCATCCTCCCCAAGAATCTTTACCACATTCTCTTGCCAACTCCCTTGATCTTCCATTCATCTTTTACAATCGTCTGTTACATGCTTCCATGTTTCCTTCTCGCACTCACATATTCTACACTTTCTGTCCTCTTTCTTCTACAAGTACATTCCCTCTCTCACCTCGGTTCCCAATCCAAATCTTGCTATTTTGGTCAATCTTCTCTTATACTATCCCTCTTATAAATACTTTGGTATTCCTTCCTTTTTTATCATCTTAAACTATTTATTATATTTTGATTACTCAAAGATTTTCCATCTTTCCAATAATTGTCATTCCCTGTCCTTTCTCTCCAATTCTTTATACCATATTCCAATACCTTCTCCTATATCTCTAGCACTGAAGAACCTTCTTCTTTCTTATTCCCATCTTGCTAGTTCTATCGCCCTTCTTCTCCTTTCTTTAACATCCTTCAAACACATTTTTGCTAATTCCCCTCCCTTTCCATCCTTTAACTTCGTCTCAAATTACCATCCCCTCTTTCCCGCTCTTGTACTTAATTTATCTCTTTGCGCTTTTTCTCTTACCATATATCCAGGTGTCCTCCAGTCTACCCCTAGCGTCCACCTTATATACCTTTCTTGTAAACTCCCGATCTCCTTCTTTTCCTTCCATCCCCATATTTTTGCTCCATAACCTAATACCGGCCATACTAGCGTGTCAAACAACCACATTCTTTTTCTCCAATCTTTTTTAAACCTTCTTTTTCCTATTCCCCATATCTGTTTCGTCACCCCTGCCGCTTTTTCATCCTTT
>JAUELO010160178.1:0-16794 GCA_032357855.1 Amphibolips quercusostensackenii | reverse complement strand
AAAACCCCCCCCCCCCCCCACACACACATAACGGACCGTAACAAAACATAGTTATAAACTGTAAACATTCGCCTAAACAGAAAGTGAAAAGTATAAAAAAGTGACAAAATTTCAGGAAAGCACTGCAACTTACTAGCATTATTCAGAAAGAATATTGATAGAAATTATAAATAATTTTTACAACAATTATGCTTATTAACTGAAATGAATTATTACCTTACTGTAATTTTAAATTGCTCCAAATATGAATTATTTCCGTCACATTCCATTGATTACTAACTCGATGATAATAAAAAGATAAAAATGAGTGCCGAAATTCGAGAAAAATCCCAATTTTTTAATTTCATTGTAAGAGTAAATTTTTTAAACAATTATAATTAGCCTAAACAGTTTCTTCGAACTTGTAATTATCAACAAAAAGTAATTCCTAATTTATTAGAAACTATTTACACCACAACCGTCTAACATTACTTCAGAAGAAAATTGCTATACACAGTTGCTTAAACAATGTATTTACACATGTCATTATCAATAAAACGTAATACGTTGTGCATTACAAACTGTTCACATAATAACCATGTAGCATTCATTTAGGAAGAAACAGTTATAAACAATAATCATATGTTTAAATAATTATGTTTGTTACATTTTAGTAATTATTATCATACTGTATTCACAAAGTTTAAAATTACTTTAAAAATTTAAAAAAAACGCGATTTCCTCAACATATTCTACGAGTAAATTATTCATTTATTTTCTATACCTAATTCTGAAGACAAATGTTGAGTGTCGTGTTTGAATGAAGTTTAAAAAAGCGCGGCGAATCCCATTCGTGAGACGGCTACAGTGCGCTCACAGCATAATGCTATTGTTCATAAGGGTCAAAATAGTCATCAGTTTTTGTCTCTTACAAAAAGCCTTGCATTAAATAATCGAGAGTGCCTATGGTAAAAAAATTCTTCCATTCCTCTCGTACATACTTCCCATATATGCTTTCATGCTTTCTCTTTTCATTCACAAATTTTGTGCTTTCTGTTATCTTCCTTTCCCCAAAACCTCCCTACCCTTACATCGTTTCTCAACCTAAATCTTGCTATGCTTGTCCATCTTCCCGCTCTCGATCCCTTTTCCTGATACTTCTGTACTTCTTCCTTTTTTAGCATTTAATAACATTCATATATTTTTATTCTTTAATCATCCCTTATCTATCTTATAATTGTCTTTACCATTTTTCGATTCTTCATAGTTTGCACCAGTCGCGTCTTCTATCCCTCTGTCATTAAAAAACTCCCTACTATCTACTTTTCATCTCGTCAATTCTATAGCCCTCCCTCTTCTCTCCTGCATCTTTATCAAACACTTTCTAACTAACTTCCCTTCCTTTCCCTCCCACAGCTTTCTTTTAGATTTGCATGCCCTCTCTCCCGCTTTAGTACCTAATTTATCCCTTTGCGCTTCTTCTTCCACCATATATCCCAGCGTCCTCCAGTCTACCCCTAACGTTTTACTTATATAATTTTCTTGTAAGCTTGCAATCTTTTTTCTTTCTTTCTTTTCATCCTTGTATCTCTGCTTCATAACCTGACACCGGCTATACTAGCGTGTCAAAGAGTCACATTCTCCTTCTCCAATTTTTTTTAGCCTTTTTTTTGCTTTTCTCAATATCTGTTTATTACGCCTGTCGCATTTTTACTCTTCCTCTTATATAAGCTATATGATCACCATTTGCTTGAAAGGTATATCCAAGGTATTTCAAATCATTTACTTCTCCTAAATTCATTTCTTTTTATCTGCTAGTCTATTCTTTCCTTCTTCCCCCTTCTTTACTAAACCTTATTATCTTTGTCTTCTCTGCATGCAAATTGAACCTTTTGCCATCTCAGTATTCCTCTAATCCTGTAATTAAGCTCACTGTCCCTTCTTCCACCTTTGCTATCAAAGCAATATCGTCTGCGTTTGCCAGTGTATATATATTTTCGTTCCCTATTCCTATACCTATGCCTATCTTCACTGTGGATTGCACTACTCCTTCCTTCCAAAACTCTAGCTACTCCTTTTCTTCCATACTACACTGCACATTATTTTCTTCTTGCGTTATGTCATCTTCCTTATCTCTTAATATGAGATATTCGCCTTTTTTCTTCACTTCTATCTCTACACCTTCTGGCAAATATATAAAATATTTGCTTCATTCTACTACCTCAAGATTCAGGTTTATTGCTTCTTTTTTTCTATCTCTTTTTTCACTACCTTTCAAGCCTCTTGTTTCGTCTTTAGGTTCTCCGCCTTTTCCTCATACCTTATAGTTTCCTCCTCTTTCTTTTAATTACACAACTCAGTATATTTCTTCTTCTTTTTTCTCTCATATGCTTCTGCTCTACTTTTCCCCTTTCCTGATTCCCAAATTTCTTTCTTACCTTATTCTTTTTTTTTCCATTCCTCATGCCATCCACTTGTATTAACTTCTTCACTAGCTGCTTTTTTCTTCGTGCACTCTGATCCTTTTTTTTATCTCTACTGTTATTATTTGCATCTGCTTGCCTATAAATCCCTCTTACATTTTGTTATTTCTGACCTTTTTTCAAACTGTTTTTTTTTCTCCCATTGACCAATGATCCATTTCTACTTCTTTCACCTTTGCCTTTTTTCACCCATATTGTTATTACTTTTTTCTCCCTTTACGCCAGTATTATAAGAAAGTGATATGAATCTATATAATCTCCTATTTATAGTGTCTTGACCTTTTTCCATACCTCATCTTAAACTATCAAATCGTCAATCATCATTCCGCTTTCTCCTCCTGAGCATGTGTATCCTCATTCCTCATCTTCCTCTATATTTTCGTTCAAGATAAAAAATTTCAACTTCTCAAAGTTCTTTCACAATTTCCTTTTCATCTCATTTGAATTTCCTTTCTTGCTTTGTTTCAATTTCCATACCTCCTCTATCTCCTGTTCTCGCATTGAAATCTTCCTCTGTTATAAGCCCAATCTCTGCGTTATTTTCTTTTATCAGTTTCTTCAACTCCGCTAATTTCTTTTGCAAATCACTGTTCACATAAATTTACACTATTTTTTACCTCTCTGCTCCCAACCTCACCTTTTTCACTGTTCATTCTTTTTTTTGTTCTTTAATCTGCTTTTCATCCTTGCCTGTTATGAATTTGTTCCTTACTCCTAGCGCAAATCCTCCCACTGCTCTCCCTTTTTTATTTTTTCTTTTGGCATTCTTAACTGGCCACTTGTAGCCTTCTGGTTACCTTTTCCTTACTCCTTTCCATCCCTTTTCGTATAACCTTGTCTCTATCATTACTACTACAACCCATTCTGCCAAATGGCTGATAAACTCTCTATTCTTTCACTCTAATCCTGCTATATTCCATCAACATATCCTCCCCTCATCCCTGTTTTTGTTTCTCGTCTCTTTTTATTCCTAACTACTTCTTGTTTTCCTACTTCCTGTTTCCTTAGCTACTAGTTTTGCGGAAGCTCACTTCTTTTTTCCTTTCTTCGTCCCAATCCCAATACACACCTTCTATATGTATTCTGCTATACTTAACCCACATCCTATTTCCTTACTTCGGCCCCCTTCCGCTATTTGCCTTATAACATATAACACTCTCTTCTTTGTTGTCAATTCTTTATTATTTTTCCATTCCTCTAGTTTGCATACTTTTCAATAGCTTTTCTTTATCTCCTTAGTACTTCCTTATTTCTTTCCTAAATTCAGACATTTCCCGCCGAATTTCTTTCTTTATTTTTTCTTTCAATTCCTCTTGCTTTTCCTCATGTATCCCTATTACTTCTTTCACCATTCCACGTGTTTCTCTCAATCTTTTTTCCTCCATGAGATCATTAGCCTTAACTCTATATTTTTGTGGTGGCAATTTGAACATTTTTGAATTTTTCAAGCTTCACATGAATCTAATTAAAAACTTTCTGCCTTCTATCATCACCCTTTCATCAATTTCTTAATGTCTTACTCAGCCTGTTACAAACAAACGCTCCTACACACTTCCGCAATCGACTTACTTTACATTTTACCACAATCATCTGAAAACTCAGCATTACAAATTCACCGCTACTTCACAATTTAATGCCGGAAAAGAAAATGACAACCGTGTAATAAAATTCCAATAAGAAAATGTTTTATAGGCTTTTAAATGTAATTTGGTTTTTTAAATTAGCAAATACATTATTATTGAATTTTAAACAATGAATATCTATTATTAACAAAAAAGTTAAATTCACGATAAAAAAAAGGTTTTAACAACAAATAAAACAGCTGAATTTTTAGTTTAAAAAATTACATTTTAGCAAAGAAAAATTGATTTTCAGCCAGCTGAATTCAATGAAAGAAGACGAGCTTTGATAATATAGTTAAACCTTCAAACAATACATATAATTTATTAAGATAATAGTTAAATTTTGGACTCAAAAAGATCAGTTTTTAACCAAAAATATAATAGTTCAATTATTAGTTTGAAAATTACTTTTGAACAAAGAAAAACAATTTTTCAGCCAGTTGAATGCAATGAAAGAAGAAATTTTTTAAAATAAAACTGTTAAATCTTCAGCCAAATAGATTTATTTTTAGCAAAGGATAATACTTCTTCACCAAAAACCACATGCGTCCTTGTTAACCCACTCCTTAATTTCCCTGACTTCCGATTACTCCCCTGTAATGCCCTTTTTTACATTCATCCTCTCTTAGGCACCACTCATTGCTAATCATCTTCTACTGCTCAGTTCCCCTACTTCATCTCCTCTATTTTCCAATGCTTTCCTATTTTACCTACCTTAGTTTCTTTTTACTTTTCACACTTCAATGACCCTCATTTTTCCCCATTTTTCATATTTACCCAGTCCCTATTCTCTCCAATTCGCTTATTTCTGCTCTTTTTATTTTCCCTTCTATAAAAAAGGAACGACGAATAAAAACCCACCGAAGCTATGAGGGTTTCTGCCCTACAAAACCTTACAAACTAAAGTGAGTTTTCCTTGCGGCAATTTTTTTAATGGGTAAAGTTTAATTTTTTCCACTTAAAAATAAAAGAAGATAGTAATCTCGCCACATGAATGTATTTTTCCTTGCAGGTAAAGATAAATCTGAGAATAGGTGAAGATTACACTTAGTTTTTTCTATGTACTTACATATTAAAAATTGATGATTTATTAACTTGATAAATTTCTTTTAATCTTTTACAGGAATTGGTGATCCATCATCAGAAGCCTACGTACAGGGATCCCAACCTTGGAATATGGAAGTATTTAGTCCGCGAACAAGAAATCCATATGGTCAGTATTTTGATTCAAATCTTTGATGAAATTACTAAATTGTGGCACGATAAAGTTTAAAGGTGCTGTTTTCGGCTATCCTCGAAAAAAATGTCTTTTAAAAAATTTCCGGATGTTACATGGACCGCGATGGGAGAGCTTTAAACTCCTAGTTAGATCACGTGGTAGCATTTCGAGTTTGTAAGCGCATAGACCCGATTTAAATTCTGGTGATGGAATTTTTACATTTTTTTATTTAAATTTTTTTATCGAAGTAAAGTAGTAAGTGAATAGTAAATTTTTCTACCCTATGCACAGGTATATATTGTTCTTTTCATCATACTAAAAAAATAATCTCAGCGTTAATCAGTTATTATTATACCATTAAGGTATATCCCTTCCTGGGTTAGCGTGACTCACTCGGTGAGGAAGGAAGTAATTAATGTATTTTTTGTCTCTTATTGTTATTGGCATAGAAAAAATTAAAAACTAGATACTTTTTGTCAAAATGAAATTATTTTTTCTTCTAGTAAATAATCCAGACAGCTATATAGTAATATTGAATTGAGCATCATAGACTCTTAATTGCAATTGTTATTGAAAGAAATCTTGAATACCTATTCATTGTGATACAATAATACAATTCTTAACAAAATAATTGAATTCGCAGTTAAAAAAAAGAGGATTCAACCAAAAATAAAACAGTTAGATTTTCAGCTTAAAGAATTACGTTTTAAAAAAATAAATTTGCAACTAGTCGAATTCAATGGAAGAAGACGGATTCTTAATAAAGTATTTTAACCTTAAATACAATAGCTGAATTTCTAAAAGAGAAGATTCATTTTCCGGAACAAAAGAACAATTTTCAACAAAGCAGTCAAGTTTTCAAACCAAAAATTAAAAAAAATTGAATTATATGCTTATAAAAGATAAACTTTAAACCAAAAATAAATTACTTACATTTTCAGAAAAAGCTAAGATAAGAATGTTGATTCTTAAACCGAAATGATTTAATCCTAAAAGTTGAATTTTTAAATACATATGAATTTTATACAAAAATAATAATTTTCCACGAAGGAGTTATTTTGGATTAAATGGTTGAAATTTCTAGTTAACTGATGATTGCGCCGAAGAATATTTTTATTCATTAAAAAAACAGTTGAATTCAACCGAAAAAAGCGAGTTGAATCCTTAACCAAGTTAGGTTGATTTTCAGAAAAACAGTTTCACTTTTAATGCAAAAGGATGAGTGTTCAAACAAAAAGATTTATTTTCTATAAAATAAGACTATCTTCTCTATTTCTAACGCTTTTCCTATTTCATATACTCTAATTTTTTCTCACTTCCGCAACTTTAATTCTTCCTTCCTTTTCCTCATATCCCATACTTACCTACTCCTCTTTTCTCCTTAATTCCTCTACTTTCGCTCTTCTTATTTCACCTGATGTAAAAGTACCCTAAAGACAGAAATGAATTTACATTACGGGCACTTTTCTAATAAGTACAGTTTAAGTATTCCCACGTCGAAACTAAAGAGAATAGAAAACTTCGCCACATAAATGTATTTTTTCTTGCACATAAAGATTACTCTGAAAAACTGGCACAGATTACACTTAGTGTCTTCTGTGCACTTCCATGTGGAAAATTGATTATTCATTAAACTTAATACATTTCTCTCGTCCTTTTACAGTAACAGGTGGACCACCACCAATAAACCTCGAGGACAAATTTAGTAATTTGCGTGTTGCTACAGGATCAAGAAATATACAAGGTCAGTATTTTTATTCAAATTTCTGACGTAATAACCAAACTTATAATGTGCTAAAATGAAAAGACGCGATTTTTAGCTATACTTGAAAAAAGGGCTTTCGAAAAATCTCCGGATGTTACAAGGAGCGCAATGCAAGAGTTTCTAAACTCCCGCTTAAATCAGGCGGTAGCGTTTCCAATTTGTAGCCGCATAGTCAAAACTCAAATCCTGCTTCTTGGCATTTTTTTTTACATTTTCTAAATTGAAATTCTTATATGATATTTTTATTCCTTAAGCATGCCTAATCTTTTTTATAATTGTCTTTCTCTCTCCCTTTTTTCAATCCTTTATAGTTTTCTCCAGTCGCGTTTTCTATATCTTTATAATTGAAGAAATTCTTCTTTCTTCATTCCATCTCGTTAGTTCTATAACACTCCCTCTTATCCCCTGCACTTTTATCGAACAAACTTTCTGATACCGGCTATACCAACGTAGAGAATAGCCGCATTATCATTCTTCGATCTTCCTTTGAACTCCTTTTTCCTATTCTCCATACCTGTTATATTAACCCTGTTGCTTCTTTATCTTTTTTCTTATATGAGCTCTATGATCACGATTTACTTGCAAGGTATATCCCAGATATTTAAACTTCTTTACTTCTTGTAACTTTATTCCCTTTCATCTTCTAGTCTATTCGTTACTTCTGTCCCCTTCTTTTTTAAACCTCATAATCTTTGTCTTTTATATATTTAAAATTAACTTTTTCCCGTATCAATGTTCCTCTAATCCTGTAATCAATCTCGCTGTTCCTTCTTTATCCCCTGCCATCCAGACAATATCGTCCGCGTATGCCAGTGGGTATATCTTTCCGTTCCCTATCCTGATTTCTCCCTATCGTTTTCTCTTTATTACTTCTTCTGGGTCTGACTTTGATATATCAAATCGAAGTGAGCTCAGGGTGGGCTCAGGGCTCACAGATTTTCCTTGCCTCACTTCCTTCACAAACTAGAAACTATCTCCTTCTTGCTTTTCTATCTATACCCTGATTTTTCTTTCTCTAAAAATTTCCGATAATCTCATTATAAATTCCTCTCTTACCACCTTCTTTATTATAACTTTATACATATAGCCACGGTCTGATGCTTCATATTCTGATTTTCTATATTCTGTTTGATTTGATGGCTCTATCCTTTTTTCTTCAACTTCTTTTTTTAACCTCTCTGATAAAAACGTCACATAAAATTATATAATGTTAAGATTAGTGCCACTACCCACAGTAGTCGGAGAGGCAAAAAAAGTTTGCTGGCAGTGCCGAAAAAAACTACTCGTAAAGATCCCTTCGTATTTACTTATATTCTCAAAAAATCACTGTCCAAAAATCATATTTGCTCCTTTATACAATAATTGTGTCATAAATCAACAATATATGTTGAAAATTTACCTTTGAATAATTTCACTTTGTGATTGGCAGCAACCATTTCTTGCTTTGTATCAGTAATGAAAAAGAAATTAAAAAAATAAGAATAAGTAAATTATTAACGACATTTAATAGGAAAATAAATAAATTTTATTGATCAACACAGACCATAAGTCAAAAAATGTATCATTTATTGGCTTTCATAAACTCAAATATATTACTTTTTTAATAACGCAATATACTTCTTATAAAAAACGTAAAATAGAATTAGTTCAGAACAGTGTTTTCAGATGTGAATCGATGGAAATTGAGAAGTTGCAACTTTCAGTTTCTCAGAATAAGAAGGATCACTAATTAAGTTAATTTTATGTTTTTGCCAAAACCTTAAGAATTCTTAATGTACCGATTTTCCGGCCTGCTTTGACCACTGGCCAAGACCTTTAGAATTGTTCAACAATCGTAGAGTTTGTTCAACATGTTCCAACAATACATGTATTTTTAAAATCACTGATACATCGGTTGCAAGAATGGCTTTTTGTAACTCGACGATTATTTTATGAAAATCATTAGTTTCCCTCGAAAATCTTACCATAATAATTAATTGAAATTAATTTTAGTTTGAGAGGCCATATCAGGGCTTTTTCTCGACCTACGAGTGGTACCAAGCCGTTCGAAAAAAGGTGGTTCGCAATGCCCTTAACAGATGCAATTCTGGAATGTAGCATGTTTCTAATAAATGATGCATTTTTTGACTTATGGTCTGTGTTGATAAATGAAATTTATTTATTTTCATATTTAATGCTGTTAATTATTAACTTATTTTTATATTTGTAATATATTTTTTTATTGCTAATACAAAGCCAGAACTGGTTGATGCCAACCACAAAGTTTTATTATGTAAAGGTAAATTTCTAACATATATTTTTCATCAATCAAACAAAAATTGCGAAAAGGAGCAGATATGATTTTCCGACAATGATTTTCTGTGAATATAAGTAAATACGGAGGGAACTATACAAGCAGTTCTTGTCGGCACTGCCAGCAAACTTTTTTCGCCTTCCCGACTACTGTGTACCATATAATCATTAATCTTCTACTGTTTGCCTTTCTTTATTATGGGTTTCACTACTCCTTCGTTTTGAAACTCTGGTCACCCCTCTCTACATTATACTCCATTGCACATTATCCGTGCCCATTCCTTTAATCACGACGCCCCATATGCCTGAGGCTTTATTTGAAACCCGCCACTATTAAGTGCCTTTCTATCTTTCATTATTTCTAACACCTTAGCTAATTCCTGATTTGCTATGTCATCATCCTCATCTCTTTTTCTAACATGTTTTTCTATTTTTTTATTTTTGATCCCTACCCTTTGCATCAAATTCATAAAATATTTGCTTCATTACACTATCTTAATATCCAGGTTTACTCCTTTTCTTCTTTTTGTCTTTTTTTTTACTACCTTTCGAAACTTATTGTTCTTCTCTTACCTTCTCCGCCTTTTCCCCAAATCTCTTACATTTCTCCTCCCTCGTTTGATTACACAACTGAGTATACTCCTCCTTTCTTCTCTTATATTCTGCTCTACTAGTTTGTCCTTTATTTTGTTTTTTTAATTCCTTTCTGACCTTTTTTTTTCTTTGCATTCCTCATCTCATCGACTTGTATCACCTTCTTTACTAATTCCTTTTTTGGTTGTGCACTCTGGTCCTTTCTTTATTTTTTCTATTATTATTACCATCTCCTTGCCTACAAATACCTTCCCCATTTTGTTATTTTTTGCCTTGTTTTAATCTGTTTTTTTTTCGATTGACCGATCCTATATTCCTACTTCTTTTACCTTAGCTTTTTTTCAATCCATATTGTTATTACTTTTTTATCTCTCTAATGTCAGTATTACAAGAAAGTGACCCAAATCTATATAATCTATCTCTAGTTTCTTGAACTTTTTTCATACCTTATCGGTACAAGCCTATTCTCTCTTCGTTATTTTCTTTCATCGTCCCTATTATCATCCCAATCCCACCACACACCTTCTATCAGTATTCTGCTATGCATAACACAAGTTCTATTTCCCTCTTTTCTTTACTCTTCCGCTGCTTGACTTATGACGTATAACACTCTCTTCTTTGTTATCATTTCCCTCGCATGCTTCCATACCTTCAGCTTCACAAGTACTATTCTCTCCTCTTTTTGCTTTTCGCTCTTTACACTTCGCACTTTCTATATCTCTACTTTAACATCATTTTTTTTGTACTTCTTCCATTCTCTCCTTAAGCTCTTTTTCGTCTAAACTTAACCGATTAGCACTATGTTCCTTTTTTTTGTCACTCTTCCTTTTCTGTTCTTTGTTTTCTTTTTTCCAGTCTTTTCTTTTCCTTCTTTTCACTCTCCTCGCCACTAAACTTCCGGCATGAAGTTTCTATTTTTATACTACCCGCTAACACATTTGCCTTTCTATTAGTCTCTTCCTGCTTTTATAGTCTTTGTTTCAAAGTTTGCACTTTTTTTAAATAGCTTTTCTCTAACTTCTTAACATTTTCTTGTTTTTTTCCTAAGTGTGATCATTTCTCGACGAATCTCTTTCTTTTCTTTATTCTTTCCTTGACTGCTGCTTTTCCTATCTACCTTCGCCACACAAATCTGCCTTTAGCCTTACAAATATCATCACCTTCTTATCAATCTCTCAACGTCTTACTCAACCTCTCACAAACAAACCCTTCTGCACACTTCCACAATCGATGCACCTTCAATTTCACCACAAACATGTGAAAATCTCAGCATCACGAATTCACTGATACTTCACACTTTCATGCCGAAAACAAGAGTGACAACTGTATAATAATATTCCTTTAAGAAAATGTGACATAGGTTAAAAAATGTTATTTTGATTTACAAATCATTCAATACATACTTATAAAATTTTTAATAATAAATATTAATTATTAACAAAATAGTTAAATTTTGAATTTGAAAAAATAACTTTTAAACCAAAAATGTAATAGTTTCATTTTCGGTTCAAAAATTACTTTTCAACAAAGTAAAACAAACTTCCGACCAAGTGAATGCAATCAAAGAAGACAATTTTTCATTAAAATAATTAAATCTTTAATCAAATAGATCAATTTTTAAGAAAAATTACCACTTATTCCCTACCATCGCCTACTGCTTAGTTACCCTACTCCATCTCCTTTATTTCCCAACGCTTCCCTATTTTGCCCGCCCCAATTTCTTCTCACTTACCACACTGCACCCATTCTTATTTTTTCCTATCTTCCATACTTAACCACCCGTCATTTTCGCTAATTTATTATTTCCGCTCTTTTATACTCCTTTCTAAGAAAAAAGTACGACGAATGGAAACCCACTGAAACTATGAGAGTTTCTGCCCTACGAAACCCTGAAAACAGAAATGAATTTTACTTGCGGCAATATTTCTAATGGGTAAAGTTTAATCTTTTTCACTTTAAAGGAGAAGAAGATTGTAAACATTGCCACATGATTGTATTTTTCCTTGCAGGTAAAGATAACACTGAAAAATGGGTAAAGACTACACTCATTCTTTTCTGTTTACGTCTTCATAAAAAATTGATAATTCAATAAACTTGAGAGATTTCTTTTGTTTTTTTACAGAAACAACTCAACCATCAACAGGACGCTTAACTAAGAAGTTCAGTTTTAAAAACATGCCAACTTTTACTCCGCGACTAAGAAGTACATATGGTTAGTATTTTTATTTAAATCTCTTTTTTTGAGGAAAATATCGTTTGAAAAATCTGCGGATGCTACATGGATCGCAATGCGACAGTTTTTCAACTCTCGGTTAGATCAGGTGGCAGGGTTTCTAATTTTAAACTCCATAGGCCCGGCTTTAATCCTTCTTTTTGTCAGAAGAGTACATTCCGGAGTGACTGGTGAGAGGGCGCGCAGTGCTCCTGCCAAAGTTGTACAACTTAGATGACCCTAAGAATTACAGGCCAATAAGTTGTCCTGTAATTGGACCTGTGTAGCAAGAGATTTACCAAAAACGCGGATCAAAGAAAGCTGTAGCAGGACTTTGGCATAACCTGCTGATGGATGCATGTGTCTGACATAAAACAAAACAAATTGCAATAGAAGCTTGTTCAGTCTGACTTTTGTCGGGAGTACATACATTTCTTTACAATTTGATTCTTAACTTAAACACCTAGTATTTCGTTAAGTTGATTTTTAACATTTTTACCCAGATAATGTGCTTGAAGTTTCTTGTTATTTTCATTTAAAATTTATATTTTCCTCAAACGTTTGGCTATACTGTCGTCAAATTCTGCAACTATAGCAATTAATTTAAAAAAATTTCCATCACCTGGCTTGTACAACTTATCAACCTTTCTTTGGAATGCTGAACATTGTTTACCAAGATATCTTATAATTTCAACTATCCATGTTGAAACCTTATACCAGTGCCGTGTTTCGAAATCTAAAAATCGTTGATATAGGGCTCTGGAAATATTTTTCTATTCAGAGAAACCATCTTCTTTGAGACAAATACTGGTATTATCAAATAATTTACAAGAAAAGAAAAACAACGTATTCGTTTTGTCAAATAAATTAACCGGTCTCTGTTAACTTCTTCACCGTTTGGTAAAATCCGTTTATAATGTGAAATTTAAAAACTCCTCCCACATTCGTTTTTGGAAAAATAAAAATTACATACCTGAGTTGTGCCTTTTTTAATAATTGTTTGTCGAACACTGTGTGATATCATATTAGGCCGCATGACAGGGTCGTTACTAATAATGTACTTATCTGCAGTGCTTTCTACGTTGTTCCGTGATAATTCTTGTAGATTTACTATTTCTACCTCTTGCATCTTGTTACTGTCTCTTTCTGGGTCTTCATTATGTTTAGGACTTACTTTTTTGTGACTCTAATGATACAGAAACAGAATTGCATACATTATTATTGGGAATGAATTCAAAGTTTATTTTAAGTATGGACACTAGGGTGAAAAAATGTGATTTATTCTATCCTCTCCCACCCCCTAATTCGTTTGCTTACCAGAAAAAGACATTCCCTATTTTTTAAAAGCGAACAACCTTAAACCGAGCCCTCTAACTTGCAAATTAACATAAGGTTTACAAACAGTTAATAACAAATACTTATTTTTTTAATTTTTACGAAAATCAAGCTTTCTCAATAAAACCCCTATGATAACTTGGGCAATCCTAACGCACACCAGAAAACAAATTTAAACATAATGTCTCAAGAAAGTATAAATGTTTTATGTTTAAAATTTATTTTAAGCGAGAAAAGTTGAGGAAATTACATTAATTTTAAAAAATTTGAAAAAATATTACTTTACTAATACTCTTGAAAAAAACAAAAAAATCGAGTAGATTGTGTCCATCTTTCAAAATATCGCAGAAACGAATAAAAAGAAATTTTCATATACTTTTTCTTTCAAAAGACAAAAACAATTACACAAATTATGTTCCTTGAAATACGTCGCAAAGTTCAATAAAAGTACATTTTTCTTAAAAAATTCTTTTTTAAAATTGAGTAAATTATGCCCGTCTTTTATTTTATAAGTTGAATGAACAATTTTTTTTCTTTACTGATTCTCTTGTCTAAGCGAGAAAATCGGAGTAAACTGCGGCCATCTTCGAAAATTACGCAGAACATAATTAAAAAAAATTTTTTTAATTCTCTCTAAAAATTAATTGAATTATGCTTCGTTCGAAAGTTTGACTTTCGATGCCTCTGAGGCGCATCGAGAGTATCTTATGGCAGACTACATTATTTGACTTCTGCTACGTCATCTATTTTTTGCCCTAGGGATAAAATTTAATTTTAGTCCTTCTTTTGATACTTAGGCCAATAAGAGACGACTTCGAGTTAAGCAGCCTAATCCAATGCGCTTGCGTTCACCAAAAGTTTGACAAATTTTCAGTTTTTAAAATTTAATTTTTTTTTTGCATTATGAAAATGTTTGGAAATTTGAACATTTTTGTACATTTTTAGGAATTTTTAAATTGTTTAAAAGTTTTAAAATTATTTTGAAAGTATAAATCATTGATAATTTTGAAATTTTAAAATTGTGTTAAAATTTGAAAATCGTTCATAAGGTTTGAAGACTTTGGAATTTTCTTTAAAGCTTGAACATTTTTAGAAGTATTGAAATTTTTTGAGTTTCAAAAATTTGAAAAGTGTAGAAATTAATTTAATTTTTGATAATTTCAAAAATTTTTTAAGGTTTAAAATTTTTTTGAAATTCTGAAATATTTGCGATTTTTCTAGATTTGAAATTTTTTTCGAGAAGTATGGAAATTATTTTAATTTTTTAAAATTTTTTAAATTTGGAATTTTTAAATTGTTTTGAAGGTTTGAACATTTTTGGAGATTTCGAAATTTTTACACAAAAAATATGAATTCCAACTCAAAAAGACAATTTTTCATAATAAATAGAGCAGTTAAATTTTTAGTTAAGACATTAACTTCTAACGATATGTGTAGTTCAATATACACTCAAGGAAATTAATTTCTTAACAAAATAGTTGAATTTTTAGTCTCTTCAAATTAGGTCTCTTCTAAAGAATTATCACTGCGTATTTGTCAATCCCCTATGCCCTACGTTGCTCCATCGACGTTCTTTTTGTGAAAAATAGTATGAGGGTACGTTTCAAAATTATTCTTTATGTTTCATTAAACTTCATACATTTCCTTTGTATTTTTACAGAATCAAGTTCACAACCAACTTACAACACTGAAGGCAGTTCACATACACCTGCAGAACCTCCTTTATCTCATTCTTCGAACTATGGAGAAGAAGAAGACTTTGTCCTTGTTCCTGAAGGTGGTGTAGATATACCATATAATAATCAAATGATCATAGGAAAAGACGTTCAGGGTAGAATTAAGCCATATACGCGCAAGAACTCAATTGTTACAAAACATCCATTGTATTACGATGAACACACGAAGCAAATAGTGTACGAATTTAAGGACATTGATGACGTTTCGTGGCTTGAATTGGTTGCTTTATGGGCTGCCACAACTAATGACCCTGATAAATTCAACAAGAGTGCTGCTAGAGCGATATCATTACTCATTCGAATGAGAGTAGTCAAGCAGAAAGCAGCAGACAAGACAGGCCCAAAAGGCGATTGGCTAAACATATTAGGCCATGAGTTCAAACCTCCAACTGAAACATTCATTCCTCACCCAAATACTGAGACAACGAGCAACGATTACTATATTGATCACGATCTTCAAGGCAACGTGAACCACGGTCTTCAAAGCAATGTGAACCACGGTCTTCAAGGAAACATGGGATACAATATTCAAGGAAACATGGGCTACAATCTTCAAGGGGACATGGGCTACAATCAATGGGATCAACCTAATTTTGCAAACCAGGGATCATCGTCTGAACATACTATATCCAGGACCCGTTCAAACCTACGAGATAATTTAAAGTCGAAAAGATTTTCTAGAAAGTCCCAAGATTGATGTTAAACTATAGCATGGATTTGCTGATAATGTGCCGTGTACCGAGTATGTCGATTACGCAGATTAACCTTTGTCGACAATGTAATATCACAATCCATCTATGGTATAGATTTATGAAATAAAAAATATATACGTGTAAAATGTAACATATTTTTGCAACCACTTGATAGCAGATAAAATTTCTTTTTTTTTTTACATTTCAATGCAACCCTAATATAGAAGGAAGAGTCCAATGACGTCGGGTTTTGTTAGCTAGATTCAAAACTGGTGAAAGACATATATGACTCAATGTACTTGGTGTACTAAGTATTTTCCCTAGTACTTCTAGTACTTTAGGCAGTAGTTTAAAGGCACAAATACTTTTGGTTAGACTAAATTATAAAAATACATTAAGTACAATATTGCTTCACAGCACGGGAAACATGATTTGCGTATCAAAAATTAGTGTAATGTTGTTTTCATCCCGCAAAGTAGATATTGTATATTGAATATATGTTTTTGAAACACCTCTATGGAAACTCCTATTTTACAGATCCTACTTTATACATTGCGCGCTGACATTCCATTCTACCAAAAAACGACATTTTAACAAACATGAATTTTTAACTTAAAAAGACAATTTTCTATAAAAAATGAAACAGTTAAATTTTCAAATACAAAAATTATTCATAAGCGATATGTATGGTTAAATATTTAATTAAAGAAATTAATTTCTAACTAAAACAGCCAAATTTTGAGTCGTGAACTGACGCTTTCACCAATTCGTCGGATTTCGTGAAAATTAGAATAATTCTTCACCAAATAGCTAAATTTTTGATAAAAAATATATTAGTACAAAAAATACGGTAATTTTTATCCAA
>JAUELO010160006.1:0-16796 GCA_032357855.1 Amphibolips quercusostensackenii | reverse complement strand
TGAGTCTCGTCTACCCCGAAAGGGAAATGACTTAATGGTATAATAATAATAATAATAATAATAATAATAATAATAATCACTGGGAAATCCCGAAAAATACACCAAACATCTCAAAGCGGACCAAGATCGGAAATGAGAACCTTACGAAGGAAAAAAGTTAAAAATGACAGAGGACGAAGCTGACGAAATCAGAAGAAAATACAAACTATAAAAACGACAGAAAAGGTATATTTAGAACATCACAAATCGACTAATGAAATGTAACAAAAAAAGGGCCCACTAAAGAAAAGCCGTGGTAAAGGAAATCGACAAGAGGACTTTTGATTCTGAAGTTCGAAAAGAATCTGTAAAGAAGCGAAGGTACCCCGTCGGCTGGATGATGTGACTTGAAAACTTATTGAAGATATTTTGCAGAGACAACATCAGTCGCCAAGCTTTAAGAAAACGCGATGTCAAGTTTATTCGAAACGAAGTCACCGGTAAACGAGAAAAAATTCTTACAAGTTCTTACGAGCTCCTACAAGCTCTCTACGAGTTCCTGAATCAACATCCTGATTTAAAAATTTCCAGAGCCTACTTCTTTATGTGTAGGCCTGAATTCGTTTTCCTACCTAAACAAACGCCATTCAATATTTGTATCTTCCAAAAACATTAGAACTTTCCTTTTTTTGCGTTTTCGCCATACATTCTGCTTGTGCTGAATTTACATTAAACTATAAGCACTTGATGTCGTTCGTTTGTTGTTATCAGAGTCACGAAAACTGCATGCTTGGCGCTTGCTTTAATTGTAAGACGAAAGTACATGGATTTTTCCCGACTAATTTTGATGTAAGCGCTGTAAAAACTAGGAGTAAATGGTGAAATGTTAATGGATTATCACAAATTGTCAAAAAGGAGAAAGTGGTTAACGAGATTGCTAGTGAACTCAACCAACAAATCGCATCTCTCAAAAAGCATTGTTACGTGAAACTCCAGCAGTCTGAATATTTTTAATCTTGCAAAAAGGTACAAAATCCAATTGATGATAGCGTGCAGGTAGACTTTTCATTAAATGCCTTTTTAACAAGCTATAATGAAATCCAAAGCTCGCACTGGATTTGAATCATTCCAAACATAGTGTTTTGACATTTCTAAAAAAAAAATCGGTTTCCGCATCAAAAAGAAATTTCAGCTCGTTTCGAGACTTCTAATTTTTCGAGCCATCAAAGCAAGTCAGTTTCAAAGCATGTTTACAATTTAAGATTTGTGTTATCTTGATGAAGATTTAGGTTTTTTTTATATCGAAGAGAATACTTTTGCCGTTTCACGCGGTAAAGTCGCACTTGATTATAATGGCGCGGCCGTGAAGAACGTGATTTGGACGAAAGTAAGGACCGAAAATCTGAACGTGCATTCTGCTCGCGAATACTAATAAGCAGCTTTAAAATACTGTCATAAAATAAATATTCTTTTTTTTTTGAAAAGAGAGAAATCGCGGCGAATGCATCTTTTTTGGATTTGCGATTTTGAAAATGTATTTTAAAAATGTTTGAAAATCGAGTGCGTCAACGAGGGTAGGTAAATCGGTCTCGCGTTACTTCACTCTTTTCGAAAAAAAGACAACTATCAAATTTTCGCGCCTGAGACTGCAAATTTAAAAAAGAACAGATTCAGGCTGTACATTCAAATTCAGAGCAGCAAAACGTAAGTGATTGTGTGACTTTCATTAAGGGCAGTGGGAATATAACCAAGAAGGACTAGGTTTTGAGGGATGCAAACGCGTCGGAGAATGTGCGTGGTTTGAAATAGCGCACATAATTTTATTCGCATTTTCATATAAAAAGTATTGCGACAGCCAGTCAATGAAAAAAAGGTAGTCGCGTTTTCTTTCAGTCCGATAACAAAGTTTACTAGAGTTTCATTTATGCAGTAATAAAGACTTTCACAATGATTTGCTGTTGTAATATTGTTATGGACGCGCTCATATATTGTTCAAAATGTTGTTTTTATGTGTTCTATAAAAGTATATGTGGATTTAAAACTATGGCGAAATTTTCATTTTATCACTATTTTTAAGTCTCGACATTCTTTATTTTTAATTTTTTAATTTTTTTTTTTAATTTTTCATCTTCAAATTTATTTTTGATAAAAGTTGTAAATAACTTCAGTTATTGTGCGCTTAACGCAATAAGCAAAATTCCGTAAGTGAGTAAGTTATCTCGAATTTTTTGCTTAGTTTAAATACCTGTGATACTGTTGAATGTGCATCAAACTTTTCGTGTGATACGTTGTAGCAATTCACTACGCTTCGAATAAATATTCGTAGTATTCACTTAAAAACATTGATAGTTTTTAGATTTTAAACACTTATTGACCCAATCCTCCATAGAACACGAAAAAGTAAGAGGGCGATCGTACCTGTCCTCTCCGTTATAATTGGCTATCCTCTCCGTTACTTCTATCTATATTTTTTTTTCTCACCATACAATTTTTGGAGGCAAAACCATTATGATTCTTTATGAGTATCAAAGGTGAATAGAACACGAAAAAGTAAGAGGGCGATCGTTCCTGTCCTCTTCGTTATAATTGGCTATCCTCTCCGTTACTTCTATCCATATTTTTTCTTAGTCGGTTTAAATATTTTTAAAATAAAACTTTCACTGCAAAAACTTACATTTGAAATCTTGAACGTCACCATGTAACAATGGAAAATATAATTTCTATGTATGAGGTAAATATTATCATAAGCGTCCACTTGTCCTCTCCATAACTTTAGAATGGTGATTAAATTATGATAATAATACTACTATTTAACTATGGCTAACTTCAAACGATCTATAATACTCAATGCTCCTTACATATCATTTTTCAACTACTTATACTACTCGAAACTCCTTGTGACTGACTTTTAACTAATAGTATTACTTACTACCTATTATAACTACTTATTGTAATTAAACTAATCAAGACTTCATATTTTCAATTAAACAAGCACTTTCTCATAAATTCTAAAATATAAAAACATCTTAAAATTTTTTGAAACCATTTAAATGTTGCAATTTATTTTAATACTTTAAAATCATTTAATAGATCATATAAAATCCTACACATTTTTCCAAATTTCAATATAACCCTTAACATAATTTCAAATACTTTAAATACCTAACAATTTTTTTAACCGTGATAAGCTATAACAAAGCTTGTTAAAGCCAGTAAATTTTTATAAATATTGTCGAAATCTCTAGAAAATATTTAGGGCCACTCATAATTTTTTGATCTGTTGTAACTACTTAAAATCCCTACTGCTATTAGTTAAAATCCATAAAAATCGACCAAAATTTTTTACAATCCTTTCGTAGGCTATAAAATCTTAAAATATTTTTTTTAAATCCCTTAATATATTCTTGAATAACCTAATATCTTCACAGAAAATCTGTAAAATCTCTTGAATACTATTCAAGTAACGTGAAATCCTTGTAAAAGTGATGTGAAATTCTTTTGAATGTTTTGGAATACTTTTGTAACTCCATGAAATCTATTAAAATACTTTACAATTTCTCAAAATTCTTTAGAATCAGTCGAAAGCTTTCAAAATTTGGTGATATGCCCTGAAATATTTTGAAACCTATTGCAAACACTTTAAGTCTTTTAAAATCTCTCGAAATCCCCTTGAATCTTGTTAAATTAGTTAAAACCTGTAGATTATACCTTTAAACTATATCCCTTTCGGGTTAACCATGACACACTCTGTAAAAAAGGGGGTAATGAGGGCGTATAGATTTTGGGATTGATTTAAAGTTTCCATACTGTTTATTTTAATAACACGGTCATTCCGCTACGCTGCTCTGACCCTGGGCGACGATCGATCTCTCTAGTAATTACCCCAGTCGGAAAGCCTCACAAAGTCATTTACTTTATTTCACACTCTTTATCATGAATTTCTTGTAAACTATTTGCTTCACATTTTTCTGCCCTGGCATACCTCTTTAGATTCTTTCACGTCCATGCAATTTCTCATGCAAGCTCTTGTATTTCTATGGCTTTTTCTGTCTCTTCGAATTATGGTCTTATTCAAACATTCTAACAATTCTTTCCTCGATCTGCCTCTGTTCACGCTGCTACTTACATGACCTTGATATAATTGTTTTTTAGTCGTTCTTTTTTTATTCTCTCAACATGCTCTAACCATCTCACCAGATGTTTTTTCATTTTGCCTAATAGTGTTTTTAATCTGTTTAATCTTTTCCAGGTACTCTGGTTCCTCCTGCACCTCAACCATTCGATACCAGTTATTGTACATTAAATCCGCGATTGTCCCCCACCTTTTCTCTCCTTCCCTTGTCGTCATTTCTTCTTTTATTTCCTTACACTCTCTACCTCTCGCTTGCATACCACTTTTAAACCTCATTTCATATCTCTCCTCTTCCCATTTCGAACGTCCCATGTTACCCTCCTCTCTTTATCCATAACCTCCCGTGCACACGCTTGTGCAATTCTGCTTTCCTCTCCCCTTCTTGGTTTTTTTTTAAATTGCAGGCTGTTTCCAGTTGCCTGACAATCATTTTCTCTCGTTCTATATCAACCAGCAGCATATAACCTGGACAGCTCCAACTCACTCAAATGACCTATCTCAAAAATTTCTCATACAGACTTTCCACTTTCTTATGCTCTTTCCATCCTCAAATTTCTACTCCAAAGCTCAATACTTACCACACTAGCACATAAAACATCCACACACTCATCCTCCAGTTGTCCTTGAACCTTCTTTTACCTATGCCCCATACTTGTGGCATCACTTTACTCGAGCATTCTAATCTTTTTCTCACCTGCATTTCACTTCCTTCTCTCATTTCAAAACAAAATCCTAGGTAGCAAAAATCCTCAACCAACCCTACCACCACGCTATTGATCTTTCATTCATATTCTACTGTATTCTTTTTATTTCTGTAAAAAATTATCTTAGTGCTATTCACGATTACTGTTAGACCCTATTCTCCCAACGGGCACCCTTGCCCGAGGCCCCTTCCCATCTGGAATTCATCTCCTTCCTTTTCTTCTATCTTTACCCTTATCTTAGTTTTGACAAATATTTCTTAAATCCTCTCTATTTAACCTTTGTCTACTTCTCTCTCTTTTATGGCCATCCATAACGCCCTTCTTTTATTTGAGTCAGATGCTGCCTTAAAATCGATAAACAGTGCAACTAATTTACGTCCCTTATGCCCTAGGTTCGTATTGACTAAATAGTTGAGCACGCAGATGCTGTCTGTGGTCCCAGCCCTTTCCTAAAACCCGTTTGGTTGTGTGGTATACTTTCCTTTTCTTCCACCTGTACTTCAGCGTAAATTTTAAATCCCAGCGACATGATTGTGATACCTCTGTATTCCTCCACCCGTTTGCCCTCTCCTTTTTTGATTATCAGTACTACTAGCCCTGTCTTTCATTCCTTTAGCCAGCCTACTCCTTACCACACCTTGTCGCGAATCCTTCACATCTCTTGTTTAACTCCTAATTCTCTGTATTTCATTTCTTTATTTTACAAGTCATCGTCTCCTGTGACCTTGTTTCTTTTCAGCCTCGCAATCGCCTCATTTACCACTTCCCTCCTAAACTCGTTTTCCCTATCCTTGTCCCCCGCTACCGTTCTTTTTTCTTCTCCCTTTACCCTATCTTTCACACTCCCTAACAAACCCTTGAAATACTTCGTCTACTTTTTCATCTCGATTTCTTTATTTATGCTCTGCCTTCCACCTCTTTCCCTGTTTATCACTTCCCACTTCCTCCCTTCCTTTACCGCCTTGTTAACCTGTTCCATGTACATTTCTTTCTCCTTCTGTCATTTTTCCCCTTAGCATTTTTTCGTACTTTCTCTTACTCCTATCGATCTGCCCTTTTTCCATTTTTCTTTCCTCTATTTTTTTACATTCTCCTTCATCCTATCTTTACTTTTCCTGCATTCATCGTCTCATTAGGCTCTCCTTCTTCTCTCTATCTCACTTTTTCCCTTATCTTATCAATCACTCCTTTGAAGTCCAAATCGTTCGTTTTTCTAGCAGCGTGTCTACTCCTTGCTCTTCTATACCCCCTATATCCTACACTTCTATTCTTTCTTTAATTTCTCTTAACTTTTTTTCCCGACCTGCCCATTTTCACTTTTATTTCCCCCTTTTTTTCCTTCTTGCCACTACCGGGCTTTGGACCTCCATGTTTTAATGTTGCTATCACCGGAAAGTGCTCTGAGCCTATCTCATTGCCCACTTCTATTCTAACTATGAGCTTCCTTACTTTTTTTCTGCCCGAATGTAGTCTATTACGCTGTCCTCTATATCCACGTACATAAATTCCCCTTCTACCTTTACTCTATTATTGCCGTTACAAATAAACCATCCCACCTCTCAGAACAAGTCCAGTAGCCTTTCACTCTCCAGATCCGTTTCCTTGTGTTTCTAATTTCTTATGAAGCCCTCCTTTTCTGTATCCCACACCTATTCCATATGTTCCCCAGTCCACGCATTTAGCTCCCCCCCCCCTTCTATCAGCACCGATCCCCTTCTCTTTTTTCTCTGTCCACTTCCTTATCGTTCTCCATCCTCCCTCTTCTCCTCTTCTCCTGTACACACATACAACGTCCACAACAACTTTTTATACTTTTATTCTTCTCAACATTGTTCCGTCCTCTTCTTCCATATGCTCTCCCTTTTCTTCCTCTACCATCACTTCCTTGCTCACTCCCGACACCATGCCTCCCATTCCTCTTTCTTTCACGTGATCCTTTCTCGCTTTTTGCACCTTCCACAATATGTTTAACGGTAACGATTTTTCTATGCTCTTCCAATCTTTCTCTTACACCCAAGTTTTACTCATTAAAAAATTGGTGATTCTTAAACTTATCAATCTTTTAATTATGTGAAATTAAAAATGAGGAGGACAAAAAAAAATTTATTATTTTGATTTAGGGTAATTTTTTTTCTTTAGGTTTCTGTCTGAAAATGAATCTTAGGTTTTTTTAAATACTTTCAGGTTGAAAAATGGACATATTATTTATTCCTAAAGGTGAAAAAGATCTAACTTTCTTGTGGATATCATCTTCAAAGATTTGTGCATCTTAATATTAATAAAAAAAAATTATCTTGAATAAAAAGAATACGAAAACCCTTATAGAAACTAGTGAGAAATACATTTCTTAAATCAATATTGAAATTGCGCTTTTTTCTAAAAATGGTGTCATCGTTAAAAAAAAGTGGCAAATAGTGTCGATAGTGCAGTGAGTCCAAGGCATGTACTACCTTAAACGAGATTCAAGCATTTTGCCGAATAAAATCCTTTTTTTTAGCCCTTTTCTTTTCATCATGTAGAGTTCATATTAAAATGCAAGTGTGCGTAGGTAACCTAGATAAATAAGTGATGTTTTGTTTTTCGTTGTGGCTCAGCTGAATATATCGATTATTTACGAGGACGTTAATCGCGTCTTTGAAGTACGTTCTCCATATTCCAAGAAAAAAGAGATTACTTTCAAAGTGAAACGTCGCGTTCTTTCGAGAAACATTATTTTTTCGAGTAGAACATCAGAGCGAAATATAAAACGCGACAGAGCAATACGTGAATACTTAGAGAATAAATTACACTTGTACGAATAATGTAGTGCCGCAATATTTATAAACCACTCCAGCCAAACCTGCACATTCAGTTTTATCCTGAAACGGCACGTACGTCCTAAAAGTTTTCCAACTTTTCTTCTCTCCAGTTTGTATTCTCGCCACTTCACTGCTTTCAAAATGCAGACAGATGAATACATTACAGATTTTGCTTAGGGGCCGTCCATAAACGAAATTACCAATTTTTGTCAATTTTTTACCCCCCATTCGGTAATGCATCAAGAATAATTTAAAATATTAAAATATCAGACTTTACAGTCAAAAATTCTCTCAAAACAGGGTAAATATGATGACTTTTTACGCAATTAGGAAATTAAATTATTTTTAATAAAACTAATATTGATACTGTATCGAATTCAATATAAAACGCTTCGAATTCCTGCAATTGCAAGTTGAAATATATTGAATTTCCAACAAAATATTTAAATTTTCACAAAAAAATACTTTTTACCATAAGACAAGAATTTGCAACCCAAAAAGACAAGTTTTTAAGCAAAAGAAAATTAATTCATAACCCGAAAGTTGCGTTAATAACCAAATAGATTAATCTCCAAGCAAAAGAGATTAATTTTCCACAAAATCGTGAAACTTTTAACCAAATAGTTACATTTTTGAGACAAAAAGACCAATTTTTTAGAAGAAAGTTGAATCTTAAAAAAAAAAACAGTTGATTTTCAACCATGCAAGATAAACTTTGAACCAATTATAATGACTTTTCTTCTAGAAGATTTATAAAAAAAAAAACATTAATTTTCAACCAGATAGATGAATTTTCAACAAAGAAGAATAATTGTGTTTTCAAAAAGCCGAATTTTTAACAAAAGAATTAGGTTTTCGAGCAAAAAGGTTAAATGTTTTAGAAAAACAGATAAATTTTAAACCAATAATGATGAAGTTTCACCAGGAGAGTTTATTTGCTATTAAATCATTTAAAATCATTTAAAAATCATTTTAAACCAGTTAAATTCAATTAAAAAAGACAAAGTTTCAACAAAATAGTTAGATCCTAGACCAACAAGATGAATTTTCAATAAATTAAATGAATTTTCTACAAAATAGTTTGATTATTTAACTTAGAAATAATCAATTTTCAAACAAAAATTAAATAGTCAAATTTTCAGACAAAAAAAATAATAGTTTAAAACTAAAAAGAACTAATATTTGAAAACCCACTTAAAGTTTTAACCAAAGTGGTAAATAATTAAAAAAAAGTATTGTTCACAAGACATTGAATTTTGAAGCCAAAAAGACGAGTTATCTTTTAACAAAACAATACAATTTTCAACCCCAAAATATAAGTTATTAACGAAATAGGTGATCTGCTAAATAGTCACATTGTTAAAAAAATAGTTCAATTAATAACCCAGTAGTTGAACTTTCAACAAAAAATGTTAAGTGAATTTTCAAAAAAAAATTTCATTTTTAATCAAATAGTTTGATTTCCTGCTATATTCTTAAATCCTCAAGCCAAAAGGACGAATTTTCTACAAAACAGTTCATCTTTGCCCATTGAATATAAATTTTTAACAAATTAATTAAACGCTTAACCAAAACAGATTAATTTTCAACCAAGAATTTTTTTTTCTACCACAGAGCAGAATTCTCAACAAAATACATGAATTTTCAACCAAATAGTTGAGTTTTCAACTATAAAGGATCAATTTTCAAGCGAAAACGGAATAGTAACATTTTAAGAGTTCAGCTTTCAAAATTTTTTTTAAATTCTTACAAAACATGTTAATTTTAAGCCAAAAAAATTAATTTTTCACAAAAAAAAAATTTTCAACAAAATACATGAAAAAAAATGGGTGATTTTTTAACCAAAGAGATGAATCCTCAACCAAGAAAGATTAATTTTCCACCATAAAAGATGAATTTTTAATCCAAAAGGACCAATTTTTAAAATAATTGTGGAATTTTCGAACAAACCAGTAAACTCCAATCAAAATAGTTAAATTTTAATCTAAATACTGGAACTTTCAACATACAAAGATGACTTTTTAACAAAAAAGATTAATTTTCTACTAAAAAACACGAATTTTCAACAAAGTAATTAGGTTTTTGTGCTAAAGAGTCAAATTTTTTAGAAAATAGTTAACGAATTTTTTTATAGATAAATCCTAAACTAAAAAGATAAATTTTTGACAAATAAAATTGATGTTTTACCCAAAAAGATCATTTTCAACAAAATACATGAATTTTCTATGAAATAGTTTAATTTCCAACATACGAAGAATGAATTTTGAACCAAAAATGGAATTGGTAAATTTTTAGATATAAAATCAATTTCAAACTAAACAAAAACGAACATTTAACAAAGTAATTAAATTTTCAACAAAACAAATTAATCTTGGAAAAAATTAGTTTTTAACAAAACTGTTGAATTTTGAAGCCAAAAAAACGAAGTATATACACAACAGTTGAATTTTCTACCACAAAATATAATTTGTCAACAAAAGAGTAATTTTTCACTAAACATTAACTTTTAAAAATAAATATTTAATTTTTCAACCAAATACTTGAAATTTCCACAAAAATAGTATTTGTATAAAAAAATATGAATTTTGAAGAAAAAGAGGTAATTTTCAAACAAACAGTTTGATGTCCTACCAAACTTTTAAATTCTGAAACAAAAAAGACGAATTTCCTGCAAAACATTAAATTTTTTATCTGAAAAAAAAAAATTTTTAACTAAAATTATGAATTTGAAATAGAGAAACTCATTCTCATCAAAATAAGAATAAATTTACACAAAAAAGACGAATTATCAACAAAATACATGAATCTTCAAACAAGTTTTTGATTTTTTGACTAAAAAAGATCAATTTTCGATTGAAAACCTGATTGTTAGGTTTTTATTTATAATAATTAATTGTCTAGGAAAAATAAAACGCATTTCTAAGACAAAACGAAAAAATCAATTTCCAACTAGACATATAAGCTTTCAGGCAAACAAATGAATTTTTAACAAAGTAGTTTAACTTTCATCAGAGCAGTAGAAATTATAATCTAGAGAAATTAATTCGGAACCAAAAATATATTAGTAGACTTTTCGACAACAAAATATTTACTTTCAACCAAAAATAGTTAAAATTTCTTATTGGGTTCTATCAATTAATTTCGCATTTAGGCAAAAAAAAGAGAAAAAAGGGAAGTTTCTTTTAAGCAGGGGAAAAGAAACAATTAGTTAAAAATGGGGAAAAGAAGTAAATAGGAAAAAAAGTGTGAGGTCCGAAATATTGGTAACGTAGTTGATTGACCGGCCCCGCATGTGCATACTAATTTCGAATACGTTTTTTTATTTTGATGATATTCTTATAAATCAGAAATATTTGGAAAAAATGTTTACCCCTCTTTTGTCTTTACAATAAAAGCAAAAGTAAAATTAAATTTTTTTTTATTATCAGATTATAAACAAAACAGTTTCGAAATATTACCAAATAATGCGTTGAAGTTGTCACATAGGGTAGACCGGGGCAGCGGCAACCATCGGGCAAAGGTGTCTTTGCCAATAACATCATTATTCCTTAACTATTTTGCTTGTTATTGGCATCAAATAAATTTATTTCATGAGACAAGTGGTCTATAAATATAAACCTTGACAATTTAAATTCCAAAAGAAAAATAATGTAAAAAACAGTTTTTACATCAAACGAATGGAAGTTTCGCTGGCCGAAAATGAACTTCTTCATTAATATTTGATATACTCACAGCATGCAAATTTGATGTTCTGATAGGTAAAAAATCATAACATCACGTTTTTATGAAAATTCACCTTTATTTTAGTGCAAAATATATATTAAATATAAAAAATACTTGAGGCTTCTTCATCGGGGCAACGGCAACCAGGAAAATATTGACAAACTCATATAAATAACGTTTGAAAACTTATTTAGTTTTCTTAAAAATTGTCCATCACTATTTTTGATAAAAAAAAACTTTTCTTTCTCACTGAATACGTTCCAAGGTTTTTTTTTCTAAAGCATAACATTCTTACGAACCTAACCATCAAATTTTCCAATCCTAGATGTTTCTATTTTTCTAAAAAAGCTACAGCTACCGTTGCTTCTGTATGCGGGGCAGCGTCGTCCAAATGCAGTTTGTTGGAAATGAATGAATTATAAAATTATTGTTTCATTAAGATAAATAATACACATGGAAATGTCTTACACAATAGTGTGGAACACAATATAACAAAAAAAAACAATCAATTCCACGTCATATTAACTTTAACAGAGCAATGAATGTTAACCGGACGACGCTGCCCCGGTCTACCCTACAATTTTTTTATGAGCAGCCGATTCGCGAGGATAACATTAATTTTAAATACAAAATTTTCTTGTACACAGGAAATCAGTTAATTAAATCAGGTATACAGAAAATTGTTCAAGGCTTTTGATTCGATCGCCAAAGTTTAATCAACGCTCGGCTCGTTTTTACTCGGATCAGGGTTTTATACTTTTCAATATTGAATTTTCAATGTCTAAAAACTATTTATTAATCTTCAAACTCTAAAATTTCCAATCTATTGCATTCGCTTTTAGTTATTTCCGTCGTGATATTTTTTACTGCCCTATAATTAGGAATTTACGTAACTCCAGGAAAAAGTATGACCTTCTACTAATAAAAAGTGAACGTGGAAAGTGTTAATAAAAAACTTCAATTACTAGTGGTAGGAAGTCGGTTTTGGATCACCATGAAGTCGACTTTCATCAATATCGTCATAACAATCTAACGTAGTGGCAATTCCCCACGGACAGGGCACTTTGGTGTCCATGAATTATATTATTAAAACTACTGGTTGTATTATTGTAAAACTTAGTAAATATCTTTACTTTAGTACCTTATAACAAGTTTCATAATAAAAATTAGATTATATTGTTGTAGGCCAGAGCAAAAAAATATTTCGTACACGAAAAATCGCTTAAACACATGTTTACACATGCTTGAGGCAAATTTTAAAGTCACGTAGGAAATAAATAATAAACCACTTTATGCTTGAAAGTTTTAAAGCTAGACTCAAAAAGTACAACTTTAATCATCAATATTTCTATTTTAATGCAATATATATCATATGTACACGCAAATATGAGTGTTTCCGAAAATATTTTTGAGGTAACGTCAATACATTAACAGCCCTCGCACAGTGGCCCAGAATAGGAATTTAATGTTCATGATCGCCCACAGGTCGTAATTCTTAACCGATTTGATTTTTTTTTGTAGAAATTCTCAGAATTGAAATTTTAAGAGAATTTTTGTGAGCTATTTTTTTAATGTTTCAACAGAGCAATAATATATAAACAAAGTTACAAAATTTTGACCTAATGATTTACAACAATTTTCGTACACAAATTCTTCATAAATGAGTTTTTCGCATAGTTAAATTGATTTTTCTGACTAAAAATGATCAACGATTGTCTTTAAAGCTATTCATAACTACAAGCTTCATCAAACATAAACAATGTAGATTGTTAATAACAATTTAATTTAACAGGTCTTCCAAACGTTCGTTTTTTGGTAAACGATGGTTTTTTCCAAATTATTGGAGTGACATTTATTGCGATGAGCAGCTAGCGGAATTGAATAAAAGATAAGTTATGTGATCGCTATAAACAATTTCCTATACAAAACTAAGATTGATCTAAGATCAATAACTAAGATTGATAAGATTGAAGAGGACGGGTTTTTCACTACAATTTATCAAACAATAGACTCACAGTGATTCAAAATTAAATATGGTACACTTAATAATAAGTTCCGTAATTCTTAATAACAATTTCTATAACAATCTGTGACATATGTGGTTGGTCGTTGAAAAAAGTTATTTTTTCTTCAATCTTCTCTGTGAGAATCTTATTTATGGTATCGAGTTAAAGAAACAACCGATATTTATAATAATAATGAGATTATTATACAAAACTTAAAATGAATAAATTACGATTTAGAACTCGAAGCATTCTTGGCTTAAAATTGTTTTATTAGTTTATCAGGTTCTTGATCAAGTTCAACTTCAACTTTTTCCCATTCAGGCTTCAAGGATGCAATAAAAAGATCTAAGGACTTAAAGAGTTTGTGAATTAGCTCGTGCATAGTATGAAATCAAGAGATTTTTCGTGTGTTGAACTGTCGAATGTACTCGATATCCTTGTTTCTGGCCTCAGAAGCTTCTTCGGAATACATGCCAAATGGCAGCATAAACTTCTCTATAACTTCTTTCCTATGTAGCAGAATTTTGTGAACTGCAAAAGGCCATGTGCCATGTGTCAAAAGTGCCATAAATATAAGCTTACATGCAGTTTTGCTATCCTAAAAGCATACTCGTTAAAAAAGAGAGAGGGGATTTTGCTTTTACTAGCCAACATCTTTAGTATGTTTTTAATTATTTTAATCAGTTCTTTATTTACTCCAGTTATTTCTTCCACTTGATCAACAACCGTGAAAAACCTTCAAGCCGTTTTATCCCAATTAGAGTTGCCAGATCCTTGAATTGGTTAATCAATTATTAACTCTATCTTTTTTTTAAATCCGTTGCAAATCCTTTTCTTAGCTTCTCTTATCGTTACCTTATCCTCTTTCTTGTATATACTCCATTTGCAGATTTTTAACCGATAAGCAATATGAATTATACACTCCATGAACCTTATCCAGGTATGCAAAGCAAAAAGACCAAATTTTAAGTTAGAGATGATTTCTATCTTCTACTTTACACGCTCCAGATCATTCATTTATGATGGCGTCGCTTTGCAAATGTAGCAAGTAGAAGATGATAGAGTATCAGTGAGATCTGTGCAAACTATTACATCCAACATAGTTAGCTATATTTCTATTCTAAGTATGTACACACCATTAGCTGTAGTAATTGTTGTGGGTCTAAGCTTCTAAACTTGAGTCTTAATATTTTTGATTTCCAATTTCGTCAATTCTTTTGTTTCTGTCAAATATTTAATCATGATAGGTATACAACGTATTGGTGAGGAACTATGAGGATTCATCCAAACTGCTTCTTCCGTGTGCTTTACCGTCAACCATATTGGCACCATTGATGCTGTGCAAAAAGACCACGACTCAAACATGGCTCCTTCTTCCAATCTTCAAATATTTGTAAGATAACAATATTTTTCAATCCTTAATACATTTACATAAGAAGGATAATTATCAGCCTTTCTTTCCTTGGCCTGTAAGTAAATAGTATTGTGTTGATACTTTGATAGTCTGACCTGTTGCATTAAAGCTATAGCTTCTTCTAAAGAGTATAGAACATATGATTGGAAGTCAGATTTAGAGAACACTTTTCGTGTTGTTTTCCATCGACGTTACATCCATCGACATGACCTTACTTTTTGTTTTTCAGGGCTGGATAATAAGAAATTGAACTCGTGCAAAAAAAACTTTGCACAAAATTAATGAAAAGAAAGTTTTTCAAATAGATAATTTTGTTTTAGTTGCAAAAAAGTGTTAATAAACAAATAATACCATTTTTGTTATCATAAATGCAAAAATCCAAAAAATTTCATTGCAGAATCAATTAGTTATTTTATGTTATGACGTCAGCTGGCAAGATGTTTACACGCTGAGTGCCAAGCTATAATATCAATTGCGTGGGACGAAACATAATTCAATAATAACATGAGCGAAAATGATTTTTCACCGTAAGTGTAATAAAATATATTTTTTAATTTTTAAAAGCTATTAAACTGAATCATGAAAAGGAAGCAAAACTTTTGTATACATTTTTTAAGTTAATGGGAAAGCTTTTGAAAAATAAAAAATAAAGTCCAAACACACTTATGGTGACAAATAATTTTTCTTTTTGTTGATAAGAAAATTAAGTTTTGTTTTTAAACTATAATCCAAAATTGATTGATTTTTATTTTAAAAAATGAGTTAAAATCCTTGTAACTCAATGAATAATTTTTTTCCGTTTTGCTTTCTCATAGAGGAAGCTTTGTAATGGTGACATTTTCGAAAATTTTAAAATTTATTTAATTAAACGCTCGTCTATTTAAAAATGTGTGATACAATGTTTTGAAAGATTTTCCGGATGTGTGTGTGTCACTTTTTTGTAAACACGATGACTTGAAAACGGTTGCAGATAAATTGGTAAAATTTGGAGGTCTTATTTTTATCGCTAATATCTTGAAACTGACCAAAGGATTTTTTAAAATATTGATAGCATTTTTTTCTAGCACTTTATAATACTTTGAAAATCGGTATTTTATAGTAAAACTTTTTCCATTAACATAATTCAAAGTTGATGCAAGAACATAAGAGATTGCTTGGTTCTAGTTGCATCGATTAACCTTAATATTAATACAAATCATCAAAGAGTAAGGAAGTTATCGCTATTTGTATTATACAGAAAATCGATTTTCATAGTTAAAATTTTCTCATTACCATAATTCTGAATTTATGCAATAACATAAAAGATTCCTTGGTTCAAGACCAACCGATTGCCCTATAATTTTAATACATTTTATTGAAGAGTAAGAAAGCTATGGTAAAGTGTAATATTTAAAAATACCGTTTTTTATGGTAAAACTTTATTCATTGACATAATTTAAAGTTAATGCAAGAACATTAAATATTCCTTGGTTCGGCACGAATCGATTGGTCTATAAAATAAATACATTTTATTAAAAAGTAAGAAAGTTATCGCTATTTATATTATATTGAAAACCGATTTTCATAGTTAAAATTTTCTCATTCTCATGATTTCAAATTTATGCAATAATATAAAAGATTCCTTGGTTCGAGACAAACCGATTGACCTATAATGTTGACATATTTTATTGAAGAGTAAGAAAGCTGTGGTAATGTATAATATTTGAAAATACGGTTTTTTATAGTAAAACTTTTTTCTTTAATATATTTCAAAATAAATGCAAGAATATAAAAGATTTCTTCGTTCGAAACGAATCGATTTACCAATAATATTAATATATTTGATCAAAGAGTAAGGAAGTTATGGTCATTCATATTGCATCAAAAATCGATTTTCATAGTACAAATTTCTTCATTCTCATAATTTAAAGTCGATGCGAGAAAACAAAAAAGATGTGTTGATTCGAGATGAATCGATAGACCTATAATATGATACATTTCATTGGAGAGTGAGCAGGCTACGGTAATGAATAATATTTGAAAATACCGTTTTTATATTAA
>JAUELO010159916.1:0-16797 GCA_032357855.1 Amphibolips quercusostensackenii | reverse complement strand
GGCCCCACCAGTCAACTAGTTGTTGCTCCTATGGAAGTGCTTACTCTCAGTTTCTCTCTGGTTTAATGCTTTTTTATAGTATGTTGTGAACTGATTAATTAATTACTAGTTAATTCTTTTCAAACTTACGTTTTTTTAAAAAACTTTAAAAATTTATTAATAAATAAAATTTTCAGAAACAAAAGTTTAAATTTAAAGGCGAATATAAAGTAAAAATTATTCGAATGTTTTAATGAAAATTATAGTTTCTTATTTTGTGAACTGATTAATTAATTATTAGCTGATTAATTTTTTTCAAAAAATTAATAAACATAAGTTTGAATTTCAATAAATTTCAATTGAGTTACATATACATATTATTTACTTCAAGTCCATGTAATTAAATATTGTCTATAATTTGTATAATAACAGTTTAATTTTTCTTCAAAATACCTCTATTAGAATTATATATATTTTTTTAGATGTTTGTGGTGTTGTTAAATGAGTTTTAAAATTCAATTTTCAAATTTATATTAACATATGTTTTATTTGATTTTTGAACTAGTTTTGAGAGTTATAATTAAATTAAATACATATAGAAATGCAATTCAAAATAAAAAAAAAATATTTATAATGTAACAATCATTTGAATGCTTTAATGAAAATAATTGTTGGATGCTTTTCATGCTGTGAACTGACTTATTAATTATTAACTAATTCTATTAAAACTTACATTTTCTCGAATTAGTATGTTATTAAGAAATTAAATTTTCAGGAATAAAAGTTCCTTTTTAACTTATTTAATAAATTTACGTTTTTAAGCTGATTAACTAATTACTAATTACTGACTGAATAATTTTTTTCACAATTTCAAATTAAGTGAAGATTGAATTTTAATTATTTTGATTTAAGTAACAAATGGATTTTTTTTGTTTAGTATCATCTAATTGGATATTGGCTATTATTTTTATAATAAAAGTTTATTTTTCATTTAAAATGTTACAATTATACAATTGCATCTGTTATAATTATAATTACAATATATCTGTTGCAAATATATAATTTTTCTAAATGTTTTTGATGTTATAAAATAAGGATCTGCATTTAATTTCCAAAATTACACGTACATATATTCTAATTTATTTTTGAATTAGTATGAAAGCTCATTATTGCTTCAAATTTTCGGAAATGAAATTTCAGCAACAAAAATATATTTTATAAGGTATCAATTCTTCAAATGTTTT
This sequence comes from Amphibolips quercusostensackenii, assembly GCA_032357855.1. Lineage (NCBI taxonomy): Eukaryota > Metazoa > Arthropoda > Insecta > Hymenoptera > Cynipidae > Amphibolips > Amphibolips quercusostensackenii. Next base: position 15,574 of record JAUELO010159916.1, on the reverse strand, counting down.
TATGAAAATAATGGCTTGAGGCTTTTAATGTTGTGCACTGACGGATTAATTTTTTTAAACATTAATTACATAAAGATTAAATTGTAATTTTTCTCTCTGAAGTAACATGAATTAAATATTGACTTTAAGGTTATGTAATTGAATATTCTCTATTATTTCTTTAATGAAAGTTTATTTTTTCTTTTGAAACCCTCTATCACAATTATATAATTTTTTCAAGTGTCTGTGATGTTGTTAAATAAGTATCTAAATTTAATTTTCAAATCTTATGTACGTATTTTTTAATTTTGTTTTAATCACTTTGAAAGTTTATTAGTAAATTATATGTGTATGAATACAAGTCAATTCATCTTAAATATACAATGTAAAAATTATTTGAATGCTTCAATGAAAATAATCATTGATGCTTTTCATGCTGTGAAATAATTAATTAATTACTAAGAGCTTCTATTAAAACTTACATTTTTTGGAATTACTTGAAAAAGTTATTAATAAATCAAATTTTCATGAATGAAAGTTTTGATTGAAAAGAAAATATAGTAAAAATGATTTGAATGTTTTTTTACGATATTGAATTGAATAAAGATTAAAATTTAGCTTTTTTAAATAAGTAACATAAATTGATTATATAATTTGAGGTTATATAAATAAATATTGGATTTAATTTGTATAATAAAACCTTAAGTATATTTAAAATACCCCTATTCCAATAGCGTTATTTTTCAAATGTGTGTAATGTTGTAAATTTAGTATATGAATTTAATTTTTAAAGTTATATGTAAAAATATTTTAATTTCTTCTGAAATTAGTATAAAAGGTTATAATAAATCACATTTTTGAAAATAGAAGTAAAAATTAAAAAAAAATGTAGAGTTAAAATTATTTGAATGCTTAGATGAAAATGATAAATTAATGCTTAAATAAGTATTTGAACTCAATTTTAAAAATTAGACTTATATATTATGTTTTAACTTTCTTGCAAATGCGCATAAAAGGTTACTAATAATTCAGATTCTCAGAAATGAAATTTCAAGTTTAAAAAAATACAAAGTAAAAATTAATATCGAATTTTTCAATTAATATAAGTGTTTATTCCTTTTTATATTGTGAATCGATTAATTGATTATTCACTAATTAATTGTATTGGATATTAAATTATATAAAGAATAATTTTCAATTTTTCTCCATTAGTAGCATAAATCATCTATTTATTTTAAGGTTATGTAATTGAGTATTGGCTCTGATTCGTATAATAAAATTTTTTATTTAATTGATTATTTTATTTTATAAGAGATATTTTGGGCCAATATGATTTTTTTAACTTCACGTTACAATTGTTATAAAAAAAGTTCTTTCAACAAACACTGAATTTGACAATAAGATTAAAGGATTTTTTCGGGTTTGAATCTTGTTAAAAAGTACAAATCTTGCTGAAATAAGAATCTGATTTAAGCAAGAATTTAAGTAGTGAAAAACTTGAAAAAAAAGTTATTCGAATATTGGGTGAATGATAAACAGTAATGGAAAAGTTAGCGCGCGTATGATTGTTCAGTTTCAAAAAAGCGCACGCTATGACGCATGCACACTCTACGACGCATGCGCACTCTGTAGCGCATGCGCACCCTACGGCGCATGCGCACTTTAAAACGCATGCGCACTAGAGTAAGAAGCACAGAATGGAGGATCTACGAAAACCTAATAATTGTTTAATTAAGTTCGTTTTAAGACCTCCAAACATGCAAAAATGGAAATTCGTGCACATTTTGAGTAGTTGAGTAGTACTTGGATTATATTGAATTAATCCTTATTAGATCCTCGTAAAGTCTCTGAGGTTGGAGAATTTAAGAAAATGAATTTTTGCATTTTTCCAAACATTTAATAACTTGTCCATCGTAATAGAGCTAACCGATACTATAGTTTCTTTTCCTAATTTTCTGAACTTTCCTGCAGTTATTATTTTCTCTGATTTAAAAAATTAAATTAAATCAATGAATTTAATTATTTCATCAATTATATTTTTTCTTTGTGTTCCTTAGAGAATAAATTTTCTCTGCAAATCCAAAATGCATTGGACAATGGACACCTTTTTTTTCGCATTGCGATATCGTCATCGAACAATGGCTCACGTTTAAAACTAATAAAATTAGAGTCCCTCTTTCGCATATCTAGTTTGATTGCGACAAATTTCATAGTCGAAGTAGTTAGTGCAATAAAAGCTTCAGGATCAAATTGGTTCAATTCTGATAACTTTCCTTCATCAATTTTTTCATATCTCGTGTTGCTTGTGCGAAAATTGTGAGTTTTACTTTTCATTTTGTGGTTTCATTTGAATCCCTGAAATTTAATTGTAGTAGTAAATTATTTAAAACTAATCCGAATAATGTAAAGTTATCTAAAATTCAAAATTTCTATAATTTTAAAAAGTTAAAATTAAAAACTGACTTTTGATTTTCAAAATCATAAAAAACTTAAGATTTTTAAATTGCAAATTGTTTAAATCTTAAATAAAAGAAATTTGAATTGTAAATATTTAAAATTTAACTATTGAAAAAAACGTTTATAATCAAATTTTTAATCTTAAAAATTTAAGAATTTCTACCTTAGAAAATTTAAAATAAAAAATTCTGTAATTTTCATAACTTGCAGACATTCGAAGCTTCTCGCATCCAGATAATTCAGACTTAAAAACTTGACTTTTAATTTTCAAAATGATCTGAATTTAGAAGTTTTATTTATTTATCTTCATCATTAAAAAGTTTTTAAATGTAAATCTTAAAAATTGAAGAATTTAAAATTGCGAATCGTTGAAGTGGAAAATTTTCAATCGTGCAACTTCAGCAGTAAACTATATTTAAAAAAGGCATTCCAAATTACATACTTTTCAAATATAAACTTTGAAAATTGAATAAGATGCATTTTTATATTTTCAAAATTCAAGAATTTCCAATTTTGATTTTCTGAAATTGCAGACATTCAAATTGTAAATATTAAGAATTGCAGAATTATTAATTTTCTAATTCACAACAAAAACTTATGCAAGATCCAATTTTAAAATATTTTTTTTTTAAATTTTGATGGCTTACATTCCAAATTTGATAAATTTGGATATTTTAGAATAAAACATTTTCCGATGTTTTTAATCATCTTTGAGTATTTTTATTCATACATCTTTAAAATTAAAAAAATTTTAATTAAAATTCTAAAAAACTGTAAAACTTTAAACTGTAAATCTATAAAAGTGAAGAATTTCAATTTGGGGAATTCTTAAATTTTGATGGTTTAAATTCAAAATTTTTTTTCAATTTGCAAGAATCAGACTTCAAAATTTGACTCTTGTTTTTTAAAGTCATCAGCATTTGAGATTTTTGATTTAAACAGGCTTAACATTTGAAATTTTTTAATTAAAAGTCGTCAAAATTGAAGAAATTTCAAATGTAAATCTTCAAAATTGAACTTTTTCAAAAAAAGCTCTTAAAATTACATATCGTCAGAATATAAAGTATACAAATGTAATGATTTGCAATTCTACATTTTACTTGTAAATTTTTTAAACAACATATATTGATACATATAAAATGTTAGGATCTTTTTTTGCAAATCTTCTAGCTAGACCTATTTTAGAAAAGATGTTCAAAATTTAGGACTTTAGAAGATAGAAATTAGTATTGGGATTGAAATCAGAATAAGAATCAGAAAAAGGAACAGAATCAGGAAAAGAAAAAGAATTAGAATAAGAAAAAGAAGCAAAATTAGAGAAAGGAACAGAATCACAATCAGAATTAGGAAAAGGAAATAAGGAATAAGAAATAGAATCACAATTAGAATCAGCAAAAAGAACAGCAAAAGAAACAGATTTGGAATCACAAGAAGGAACAGAATCAGTGAAAGGAACAAAATCAAAATGAGAAAGAGAATCAAAATCAGAATCCAAATTAGAATCAGAAGAAGAAACAGAAATAAAACTAAAAAAAAAAAGAAGCAGAATCAAAGAAAGGAACAGAATCAGAATAAGAAATAGAATCAGAATAGAAAAAGGAACAGAATCAGAATAAATATTAGCATCGAAATCAGAAGAAAAAACAGAATCAGTGAAAGGAACAAAATCAAAAAAAGAAATGGAATCAAAATCAGAATCACAATCACAATCAGAAAAATGAACAGAATCAAAGTCAGAAAAAGAAACAGAATTAGAATAAGAAAAAGAAACGGAAACAGAGAGAGGAGCAGAATCAGAATAAGAAAGAGAATCAAAATTAGAATCACAATCGAAATTAGAATCAGAAAAAGGAACAGAATCAAAATCCGAAAAAAACAGAATCAAAGAAAGGAACAGAATCAAAATAAGAAACAGAATTAGAATCAGAATAAGGAACAGAATTAGAGAAAGGAACGGAATCAGAATAAAAAATAGAATTAGAATCACAATCAGAATTAGAAAAAGAAACAGAATAAGAAACAGAATCAGAATAAGAAATAGAATTACAATCAGAATCAGCAAAAAGAACAGCAAAAGAATCAGAATCAGAGGAAGAAACAGAATCAGAATAAAAAATAGAATCAGAATAAAAATCAGAATCACAATCCGAATTATAATTAAAAAAAGGAACAGAGTCGAAATCAGAAAAAGAAACAGAATCAGAGAAAGAAACAGAATCACAATAAGAAATAGAATAAGAATTAAAATCACAATCAGAACAAAAAAAAGAAACTGAATCCAATTCAGAAAAAGAAACAGAATCAGAGAACTAGAATAAGATGTAGAATCAAATTTAGAATCGCAATCAAAATCAGAAAAAGGAACAGAATCAGAAGAAGGAACAGAATCAGGATTTGAAAAAACAGAATCAGAAAAAGGAACCGAATCAGAATAGAAAATAGAATCAGAATCGAAATCAATAGCGCAACCAGAATACGAATCAGAATCAGGAAAAGGAACAGAAACAGAATCAGAATGAGAAACAGAATCAGAATAAGAAATAGATTTACAATTAGAATTATCAAAAAGAATAGCAAAAGAAACAGATTTGAAAGCAGAAGAAGAAACAGAATCAGTGAAAGGAACAAAATCAAAATGAAAAATAGAATCAGAATCAGAAAAAGCAACATAATTAAAATCAGAAGAAAAAAACAGAATCAGAATAAGAAAAAGAAACGGAAACAGAGAGAGGAGCAGAATCAAAAATAAGAACTAGAATCAAAATCACAATCCAAATTAGAATCAGAAAAAGAAAATGAATCAGAATCAAAAAAAAAAAAAAGAAACAGAATTAAAGAAAGGAACAGAATGAGAATAAGAAATAGAACCAGAATCAGAAAAAGTAACAGAATCAGAATAAAAAATATAATCGAAATCAGAAAAAGAAACAGAAGCAGTGAAAGGAACAAAATCAAAAAAAGAAATAAAATCAGAATCACAATCAGAATCAGAAAAAAGAATAGAATCAAAGTCAGAAAAAAAAAGAATTAGAATAAGAAAAAGAAACGGAAACAGAGACAGGAGCAGAATCAGAATCCGAAATAGAATCATAATCAAAATCAGATTCACAATCTGAATTAGAATCAGAAAAAGGAACAGAATCAAGATTCGAAAAGTAAGCAGAATCAGTGAAAGGAACAAAATCAAAAAAAGAAATAAAACCAGAATCACAATCAGAATCAGAAAAAGGAACAGAATTAAAGTCAGAAAAAGAAACAGAATTAGAATAAGAAAAAGAAACGGAAACAGAGAGAGGAGCAGAATCAGAATCCGAAATAGAATCAAAATCAGAATCACAATCTGAATTAGAATCAAAAAAAGGAACAGAATCAAGATTCGAAAAAGAAACAGGATCAAAGAAAGGAACAGAATCGAAATCAAAGAAAGGAGCAGAATCAAAATAAGAAATAGAATCAGAATCAGAAAAAGGAAAAGAATCAGACAAAGGAAAAGAATCAGAGTAAAAAATAGAATCAGAAAAAGGAACAGAATCAGAAGAAAAAACAGAATCAGAATGAGAAAAATAAACAGAATGAGAATAAAAAATAGAATCACAATCAGATTTAGCAAAAAGAACAGCAAAAGAAACAGAATTGAAATCAGAAAAGGAAACATAATCAGAGAAAGAAACAAAATCAAAGTAAGAAATAGAATCAAAATCAGTAAAAGGAACAGAATCAGAATAAAAATAGAATCAGAATGACAATCTGAATCAGAAATATAAATAGAATCAGTGAAAGGAACAGAATCAGATTAAAAAATAGAATCCGAAAAAAAAACAGAATCAGAGAAAGGAACAGAATCAGAATAAGAAATAGAATTAGCATCACAATCAGAATCAGGAAAAAGAACAGAATTAGAGAAATGAACAGAATCAGAATAAAAAAAATATAATTAGAATAAAAAATAGAATCATAATAAAAATCAGAATCACATTCAGAATCAGAAAAAGAAATAGAATCAGAATCAGAAAAAGGAACAGAATTAGACAAAAGGAACAGAATCAGAATAAAAATCAGAATAACAATCTGAATCATAATGAGAGAAAGGAACAGAATCAGAATAAGAAATATAATCAGAATAAGAAAAAGGAACAGAATCAGATAAAGGAACACAATTATAATAAAGAATAGAATCAGAATGACAATCAGAAAAGGAAACAGAATCAAAGAAAGGAACAGAATCGGAATAATAAACAGAATAAAAATGAAAATTAGAATCACAATCCAAATCTGAATCAGAGAAAGGAACAGAATCAGAATAAGAATTAGAATCAGATTCAAAATCAGAATCAGAAAAAGAAACAGAATCAGAGAAAGGAACATAATCAGAATGAAAAATTAAGTCAGAATAAAAATCAGAATCACAATCTGAATCAGAATCAGAAAAAGGAACAGAATCGAAATCAGAAAAAGAAACAGATACAGAGAAAGAAACAGAATCAGAATAAGAAATAGAATTAGAATGAAAATCACAATCGAAATAAAAAAAAAAGGAACAAAATCAAAATCAGGAGAAGAAACAGAATCAGAGAAAGAAATAGAACCAGAATAAGGTATAAAATAAAATTTAGAATTACATTCGAAATCAGAAAAAGGAACAGAATCAGAGAAAGGAACAGAATAAAAAAAAAGGATCAGAACCAAAATCAGAATCACATTTAGAATTAGAATACGAATTACAACCAGAAAAAGGAACAAAATCAGAAAAAGAAGCAAAATTAGAATGAGAAAAAGAAACAGAATCAGAATAAGAAATAGAATCACAAAAAGAACAGCAAAAGAAACAGAATCGAAATCAGAAGAAAAAACAAAATCAGTGAAAGGAACAAAATCAGTGAAAGGAACAAAATCAAAGTAAGAAAAAGAATCTAAATCAGAAAAAGGAACAGAATCAAAGAAAGGAGCAGAATCAGAATGAAAAATAGAAGACGTTTCAGAAAAAGGAACAGAATCAGAATAAAAAATAGAATCAGAATCACAATCAGGATCAGAAAAAGAAACAGAATCAGAGAAAGGAAGAGAATCAGAAAAAAAATGAAATTAGAATAAAAATTTATCTATTTGAATCAGAATCAGAAAAAGGAACAGAATCAAAATCAGAAAAAAAAACAAAATTAGAATAAGAAATAGAATCAAAATCACAATCCGAATAAGAAAAAGGAACAGAATCAGAATAATAATCAGGATCAAAAAAAGGAACAGAATTAGAATCAGAATTAAAAATAGTGTTAAAGTCAAAATTAGAATCACAATTAGCATCAGAAAAAGCAGCACAATCAGAAAGAGAAACAGAATAAGTAAAAGGAAACAAAATCAGAATTCAAATCAGAATCTAAATCAGATTAAGAAAAAGGAACAGAATCAAAAACAGGAAAGGAAACAGAATCAGAGAAAGGAACAGAATCAGAATAAGAAATAGAATCAGATTCAAAGTCAGAATCACAATCGAAATCAGAAGAAGAAGCAGAATCAGAAAAAACAGAATAAGAAAAAGAAACAAAATCAGAGAAAGGAAACAAAATCAAAAGAAGGAATAGAGTCAAAATCAGAATCAGAATCCGAATCAGAAAAATCAATAGAATCAAAATCAGAACAACAAACAGAATTTGAGAAAGGAACACAGTCACAATAAGAAATAGAATCAGAATCCGAATCAAAATAAAAAAAAAAGGAGCAGAATCAAAATCATAAAAAGAAAAAGAATAAGAAAAATGACCAGAATTAGAATAAGAAAAATAATCAAAAGCGGAATCAGAATCATAATCAGAAAAAGGAACAGAATCAAAATCAGAAAACAAACAGAATGAGATAAAGAAAAAGAATCAGAGAAAGAAACAGTATCAAAATAAGAAAAAGAATCAGATTCAAAATCAGAATTAGAATAACAATCAGAATCAGAAAAAAGAACAGAATCAGAAAAAGAAATAGAATCAGAACTCAATTAGGAATCTAAATCATAATCAGAATCAGAAAAATCAACAAGATTAAAATCAGAAAGAGAAACAGAATCAGAGAAAGGAACAGAATCAGAATAAGAAATTCAATTAGAATCAAAATCAGAATACAAATCAGAATCAGTAAAGGAACAGAATAAGAATCCGAATCAGAATCAGAATAGGGAATAGAGTCAGAATCGAAATCAGAATCACAATCAGAATCAGGATCAGAAAAAGGAACAGAATCAAAAAAAGAAACAGAATTAGGAAAAGTAACAAAATCAGAGAAAGGGACAGAATAAGAAATAGAATCAGATTTAAAATCAGAATCACAATCAGGAAAAGGAACAGAATCAGAATAAGAATAGAATCCGAGTCTGAATAAAATATAGAGTCAGAATCAAAATCAGAATCACAATTAGAATCAGGATCGGAAAAAGAAACAGATTCAAAAAAAAAAACAGATTCAGGAAAAGAAACAGAATCATAGAAAGGAACAAAATCAGAATAAGAAACAGAGTCAGATTGAAAATCAGAATCCTAATCAGAATCCAAATCATAAGCAGAAAAAGAAGCAGAATCAGAGAAAGGAACAGAATCAAAAATAGAATCAGAATCAAAATCAGAATCACAATCAAAAACAAAATTGAAATCGAAATTGAAATTAAAATTATAATTGTATAAAAATTGGTGACATATGTGATTATGAATTATATTTTATAGTACTTTTAATTCTAAGTGTACATTTCAATTTGGGAAAATAGGCAACATAATTGGGAAATAATTAGTGTAGAAATTTGTTTAAATGCAACAATTTCAGATGAACATTGTTCCAGGATTTAGAACATATAATTTGAAAATAATGTGAATGTGTGTGTATGTTTGTGTGTAATTTTCTCTATTTACCATATCGAATTGTAGCACCGACTGGTTATACGCGAAAAACTTTTTTGATATTCAAAATACGACAATACTATATAGTATATTTGTTAGCGTACTTGAGACGCATCGATAGACCTATTTTTGAGCCTTTAATGGCCTATTAGTATTGATTTATGAAGAATCAAAAACTATTTGCATTCTGTTAATATAAGAAAAACTTTCTTCTTATTAGAAATACTATAGTACTGTAGCTGACATTTGTGTTGGCGTATTCGAGACACGTCGAATTACCTACTGACGAACCTTATATGACCTCTCACATATTGTCTAGCATAAAAACGACCTGTAAGCAGAAATACATTTATCGTCACTTGACGGAAGTTTCACCCTCTCGTAATATGAAACCGCACTCGTTTCGATTTCCGTCAAGTTGCTTTTATGGGAAATCCACTTCTTCAAATGGGAGTCTTACCACCTAAGGCAAATGTCACCCCAATCCCGAAAAAATCGTCATAAAATAATTTCGGGTGTCTACAAAGAATATCTTAATCATCGCGATATGTCACAAGTTATGTTCCAGAATATCAAGGACTTCTAGAAATTTTGAAAAAATAAAAAATATTTTATAAATTTTTAGAAATCTTTTAAAGTTTACAAGATTTTTCAAATTTCTTTAAAATTTCCAAAATTCCTAAATATCTTTTAAACTTATTCGTGTTATCAATTAACTTTCCTTAGAATCTTCTAGATTTTTAATGTTTAAAATTATTTTTATTTCTTTTCAAAACTTCTAAATATCGCTTTTACATGCACCGACTTTTTCTAATATTTTGTAATCATGCAAAATTCAAGAACTTGCCTCTAAAATCTCCCCCATTTATTTCCGAAATTTCAGAAAACCATTTGAAAAGTTTTAAAATCTTTTTTGATTATCTTTTAAAATTAATTTTCTAAAGTAAAAAAACATTTAGAAATTTTCCAGGAACCCTAAAAAAATTTTGTATTTTCTTGAAACGTTTAAAAATTTTTATAATGCTTTTTTCTTCGTGATCTTTAAAACTTAATTGTGTTTTCGAACATTGCAGATCTGTTGGAAAAGTATAATAATTTTATTTCACATGATTTAAAAAAAAATTTGCGAAAAATTGGAGTTGGTATACAGTATATTTAGTACTTGTAGAAATTTAGAAGAAATTAAAAAATAATTTATAAATTTTCGCAATTCTTTTCAAGTTTTGAAATATTAAACTCAAGATTCAAATTATTTTTGAATCTCTTCAAAACTTTAAAAATTTTTTAATATTTTTTTTAATAACGCAAAGTTTCTCTCAAAATTCTTTAAATCCTGCAAAACTAAAAAAATCGTCATTTTAAGAAATTTTTTGAAATTCTTTGAAATCTTCTTGAATTTGCTTCAAAAAATAATATTTTTTAAAAATAAAAATTTATTTTGCCGGTTATCCACGACACTTCGGAAAAATGTTGTATTTTCTTTAAATCTTTCAAAATTCTTGAAAAGCTTTTATATAATTTTATCAAAATCAGCATTTTGTTCAAAATTTTTTGAAATCGTCTCAAGATTTAAACTATGCTTCAATCTTCTCGAAACTTCTAGAACTTCTAAATATCTTTTAAGATTATTCAAAGTTTTCCTGAAAATTATTTAAATCTTGACAAAATAAAAATTTTTTAAGAATTTTAAGAATTTTGTTTAAAATCTTCAAATATCTGCATTTTGTTTTAAATATATTTATATCTTTTTAGGTTTAAAATTTTTTTTATATACTTCTATACATCCCTTAAACTTACTAGAACTTTCTCTAAAATTTTGAAATCTTGCGGAATTCGAAAATTTTGATCCAAAATCTCCTACATTCTTTTTCAAAATTTTAGAAAATCATTTGAAATGTTTAGAAATATTTTTTAGTTCGCCTTTATTTCAATTTCCAAAATAAAAAAACCATTGCAAAATTTTTGAAGAATCTTGAGAAAATTTTTTTATTCTTTTGAAAACCTTTTGAAATTCTTAGAATGCTTTTTTCTTCGTAAACTTCAAAACTACATTTTGTTTTTAAAGATTTAAAATCTTCAAAAAATGTGTAATTTATTTCTTTTTCCAAATTAAAAAAAAAATAGGAATAATCTGATTTAGCTCACAGTTAATTTAGGACTTGTAGAAGTTTGAAAAAAATTAAAAGATATTTTATAAATTTTTGGAAATCTTTTTAAGCTTAAAAATATTTTTAAAATTTCATTAACACTTCCAAAATTCCTTAATATCTCACAAGCTCATTTGTTATCATTCCTTAAATTTTCTTAGAATCTTTCAGATTCTTTTTAAGTTTGAAATCATTTTTGTATATTTTCAAAACTTCTAAATTTCTCTTAAACTTCCTTAAATTCTTTATAATATTTTGTAACCATACAAAATTTAAAAATCTTGCTCTATAATTTTCTACGTTCTTTTTAGAAACTTTAGAAACTTATTTGAAAAGTTGAAAAATATTTTTTAATATACTTTAACATTCATATTTTTGAATAAAAAACCATCCAGAAATTTTCCAGAAATATTAAGAAAAATCATTTATTCACTTAAAACGTTTCATAATTCTTATAATGCCTCTTCCTTCGAAATATTTAACACAACATTTTCTTTTTAAAGGTTTCACATCTGTCGAAGAAGTAAAAGCTTTTTATTTTACAGGATTTTTTAAAAATTTAGAAAAAATACAAGTTAGTCTACAAAATTTTCAGGATTTGTAGAAGTTTAAAAAAAATTAAAAAATATTTTATAAATTTCTGGAAATGTTCCCAAGTTTATAAATATTTCTTTAATTTCATTAAAATTTTCCAAATTTTCTTAATATCTTTTAAATTTACTCGTATAATTTCTAAAATTTTCTTAAAAATTTTCCAGATTCTTTTCAAGTTTAATATTATTTCTGTTGCTTTTCAGAATTTCTGAATATCTCTTGAACTTACTTAAATTTTTTCTAAAATTTTGTTAGCTTGCAAGATTATAAAATTTTGCTCTAAAATCTCCTACATATATTTTTCTTAAAATTTTAGGCAATTATTTTCAAGCTTTTAAAATCTTCTCTAATTTTCTTTTAAAATTGATATTTTAAAATAAAAAAAAATATTATACAATTTTCTAGGAAAATAAAGAAAAATTTTTGTTCTGTAAAAACGTTTTAAAATTAGTATAATCTATTTATTTTTCAGGATTAAAAATAAATTTAAGAAAAATCTAAATCAGCTTACAGTATATTTTGGACTTACAGAAGTTTAAAAGAAATTTAAAAATATTCTATAAATTGTTGGAAATCTTTGAAAGTTTTTAAATATTTTTATTCTCTTGGAATCTTCAAAAATTCCTAAATATGTATTAAGCTGACTTGTATTATTTCAAAAATTTTCTTGAAATCTTCAAGATTATTTTTTTGTTGAAAATATTTAAAATCGTCAAAAATTTTATACAATCTTTTTCTATATTCTTTAAAAATTAATATTTTAAAATACAAAATTACTTCGAAGTTATTCAAGAATCTACAGAGGAATTGTTTATTAGCTTGAAACCTGCCAAAATTATTAAAAAGACACTTTTTTTGAAATCTTGAAAAATCCAAATTTTCTTTTACATTTTTTTATATCTTTTTGAAATTTGAACTATTTTTCACTCTTTTCAAAACTTGTAAAACATCTAAATATCTTTAAAAATAATGCAAAGGTTTCTTTAAAATTTTTTTAGTTTTGCAAAATAAAACAAATTTGCTTAAAATCTTGGAATTTTTTTTATATGTTTTTAAATTCTCTTGAAAAATTAATTTTTTTAAATAAAAAGCACTTGACGTTTTCCCAAGAGACTAAGGAAAAATATTGTATTCTCTAAAAAATTTTTGAAATTCCTAAGATTTTTTAAATATTTTATTCGGAGTCTTCAAAAAACTACATTTTGTATTGAATTTGTTAAAGTCCTTTTACGCTTAAAATTATTTTTTTACCTCTTTAAAACTTCTAGCTATATCTTTAACTCACTCGAACTTTTTTAAACATTTTTTAATTTCGTAAAATTAAAAAGTTTTGCTCCAAAATCATCTACATTCTTTTCTAAAAATTTAGGAAATTATTTTTTAATCGCCTAGGAATTTTTTTTCAAATAAAAAATCATTTGAAATTTTCCCTAGTAATCTGAAAAAACATTTTTTTATTCTCTTGAAACCTTTGAAACTTCTCAAATAGCTTCTTTCTTAAAATCTTTAAAAATCCAAGTTTTATTTTAAACTTTTTGAAATCTTCTCAAGATTTAAATGATTCTTAAATTTTTTCAAAACTTTTGAAACTTTAAAATATCTTTTGAAATAAACAAAGTTTTCCTCAAAATTCTTTAGATCCAGCAAATGTATAATTCGTCATTTCAAGAAAACTTTTGAAATGTTTTAATATCTTTTTTAATTTCCTTCAAAAATTAATTATTTTTTTTAATCATTTCGCGGGCTTCCCATGAGACTAAGGAAAAATATTGTATTCTCTTAAAACCTTTTAATATTTTTTAAAAGCTTCTATATATTTTTTTCAAGATTTTTGAAAAACTACATTTTGATTTTAATTTGGTAAAATCTTTTTAAGTTTAAAATTATTTTTATATGTTCTTAAAGCTTCTTAATATTTCTCAAAAATACTCGAACTTTTTTGAACATTTTTTAATCTTTCTCTTTTGATATATTTAACATTTTTCTTTTGAAATTCATTTATCTAAATAAAAAATCGTTCTCAAACCAAAAAATTATTTGAAGATTTTCCCAAAAATCTAGAAGAAAATTGAAAACTTCTAAATATCTTTTAAAATAATTCAAAGTTTTCCTAAACATTTTTCAAATTCTACAAAATTAAAAAATTTGCCTTAAAATCCTCCAGATTTTTTATTCGTCATTTGAAGAAATCTTTAAAAATGTTTTGAAATCTCTTCGAATTTAAAAAAAAAAATAATTTTTCAAAATAAAATCATTTGAGTCCTCCCCACGAGACTCAAGAAAAATGCTGTATTTTCTTGAATTCTTCAAAAATTCTTGAAAAGCTTTCAAATATTTTGTGCGAGTCCTTAAAAGTCTGCATTTTGTTTCAAATTTGGTTAAATATTTTTAGGCTCAAAATTTTATTTATCTTTTTGAAAATCCTCAATATCTTTTAAACTTACTCGTACATTTTCTAACGTTTTGTAATTTTGCAAGATTCAAAAGTATTTCTGTAAAATCTTTTCTACATTCTTTTCCGAAATGTTAGAGATTCATTTGAAATGTTTTAAAATATTTTTCAGTTTCACTTTAAATTCACTAATCAAAATAAGAAAACATTTGAAATTATTTCAGAAATCTTCCTCAAACCAAAAAATGTTGTAAAGTTTTTCCCAAGAATCTAGAATTTTTTTTTTATTTTCTTGAAACCTTTCAAATTTCTTGAAAATCCTCTTTTGTCGAAATATTTCTAAATTTATATTTTGTTTTAGATTTTTCAAAATCCACTCAAGATTTAAATTATTGTAGAATATTTTTTGAACTTCTTGAACTTATAAATATCTTTTAAAATAATTGAAAGTTTTCCTAAAAAATTTTTAAATCCTGCAAAATTAAAAAAATTGCCTTAAAATCTTCTAGATTTTTTATTTGTCATTTTGAGAAATATTTTAATATATTTTGATATCTTTTCGAATTTTCTTAAAAACTAATTTTTTGAAATAAAATAATTTGATGCTTTTTCACGTGACACAGAAAAAATGTTGTATTCTCTCAAAACCTTTTTAAATTCTTTAAAAGCTTTTAAATATTTTGTTCGAAATGTTCGAAAATCTCCATTTTTTTAATATGTTAAAACCTTTTTAGGCTTAAAATTATTTTTATATATTTTTTAAACTTTTAAAATCTCTTAAACTTACTCAAACTTTTTCTAACATTTTGTAATCTTGGAAGATTCAAAAGTTTTGCTAGAAAATTTTCTACATCCTCTTCCGAAATTTCAGGAAATCATTTGAAATGAAAAATCATTTGAAAGTTTTTTCAGAAGTACCACATTTTTTTATCTTTTTTCAAAAATTCTCCTTTTGTGCAATCTTTAAAAATCTATAAGGTAAGAGCACCTATTCTTGGCCCTTTCACAATTGTTGGCCCTGTTCTCTAATTTTTATTAAATAATAACAGTATAGAAGTACTTAGCAAATAATTTTTGATTTTATTAAATTGTGCAGACATTTTTGCATAATAATATGTATTCATCTTATGCTA
>JAUELO010159473.1:0-27776 GCA_032357855.1 Amphibolips quercusostensackenii | reverse complement strand
GAATGGTTTCAAGTTCTCGGGTTTTCGTCTAGATACTTCTCATTTCTAGATGTGGTTTACAGTTGACTTTCTTGATGCTTTTAACCACTGATAGGTTCACACTCAAGATCAGCTGGGTCACCTTGACGTCTTTTCTGGCATGCATGATGGTCCACTGCTTTACGTTTAACACGATCTTCTGGACCATCATATTATAAATAGCCATGCCACAACCTTGGCAGGCTCAGCAAGGTCGTTAAAATAAACAGTTTTCAATTTTGCACCTTACTATGGTTGCAAACCGCTCACTGCTTTGATGAGCAATGCTTATTTAATTTTTTCGTAGCTAAGTGCGCACGAAAGTGACCTAATTTACGAAAACGTTTTTCAATCCCACAACTATTTCCCTTTTATATACAAGCACCATTGAATTAGTTATACAGTTGCTCTTTGCATTTAGCGGAAATCATAAATCTCAGTGACACAGTCATATATGTTTGGGTTGAGTTTAAATTGTAAAGTAAGAATTTCGTGGGTCGGAGGAAGGTTATAAATTAAATGTGAACGATTAGGAACACTATATGTGTAAGAGATAATCACAAATCAATAACTTGGTTTGGAGTTTAAATATGTAGCTACTAATACATCAAGAATTTAAAATAATATGGTGTGAATAAATTCAAAAAATAAAACATGAGTAATATACAAAATAATAAAGATATAAAATAAATAATTGAAAGTAACAATGGTAATGTAGGTTGGTATTGTAGTTTTTCATACTGAGAAATCTAATTCAGTGAATAAAAAATGGTAGCAAAACCTACCAGTGAGTGATAAGGACCATTTTTTTAAAAAGTTTTCACTGATTAGATTGTTAGCTGTCGCTAGTTTTGAAAAAGTCCAGGATATACTTAGGTGACTGTTCGTAAAATAGATTATATAAAAAATTACCCATAAAAAAATCTTCTTCTCTTAGCTACATTTAAAAGATCATCACGCTTTTTGTATAGTGTTATATGTTCATGCTTTAAAATATTATAAATGTTAAGTTCGTCAGATATAGCGTCGTGAGCGATACCCCCAAAGTCGAAAATTTGTAAAATCAGGCCATTAACTGGGATTATTCATGTGGGTATTGGTAATGATTCCATATTTTTTTTTAATTGTTGGAGTACTCTAATGTGCTTTCCAGAGATGTTTATTACGTGCTATCTCCAGGAAAGAGTATGGTTAAGCATGTGAGCTAAGTACCTTGCCACCTTCGAAAATTCAAATCCAAAATCATTAATTAGAAGAGGTGGAAAGGTCGCAATTGTTTCTGGTAACGGGTAAGATGAAGGTCTAGTAATAATAGCCCTAAGTTTTGCGGGGTTGATCTGGAGCCCATTGCTTTGTGCCCAACGTTTTATATAATAAATATTTTCCTGCACTTGCTCTAGCATCTTTTTAATTGAGCTAATTAGGGCAGAAAGATAAAGCTTAGAATCGTCAGCATATTTATGATATTTGCAATGTCTCAAATTACTACCAAGATCAGAAAGGTAGATGTTAAAAAGTAAAGGTACTAAGAAAGAGCTCTGAGGTACCCCGCTCGTAACCACAGACCAATCTGACAATTTCCCTTTACCATTTTTAACTTTTTGATATCAATTAAATAAGCACGATGTAAACCATAAGATGGCGGATCTAGCCAATTTTAATGATTTTATTTAATATGAAAGTACCTTGTGGTTGACCATATCGAACGCTTCAGAAAAGTCAAATAAAATCACTATTGTAACCTTCTTTTTATCGATAGCAATTTTAGAATCAGTTGCTGCTTTGATAATTGCTATTTCTATGCTGTGCCTAATTTAAAAGCTCGATTGACTTAGATCTATTGAGTCATTGTTATGAAGGTATGTGGTAAATTACTTGTGTACAATCCGTTTAAGAGGTTCAGGTATGGAACAGAAAATTGAGATAAGATGATAGTCTTTAGGAGATGGGTTAGGTACTTGAAAGACAGGGTGTAGTATTGCATTTTTGCCAAGCAATCAGAGAATATACCCACCTGGAGCGATGTGTTGTATATACCAAGTAGGATCTGTACCTACTGCGTTGGACTTGATTGACAAAACTGTTTCCAAGAGATCTTCAGAAGTTATATCGGAAAAATAAAAATCAGTATCGTTAAATGTTAAGCTTAGTGAGCCGAGAGCAGATATATGTTGCATATGTACATATATGTAACGTTGCTAGAGGTGTTATCCTCGATAGTGGTAATACGCTTGGTATTTTTCATAATATTCTGCTACATTTCTTTGATTAAAGCATTAAGGGTGTTACTAGAAGCCGTTTGCTTCTCCTTGAACGATTCAATTATAGCAGTGATCTCAACATGTCCAGATTTCTGTCCCTTTACAATTGCTTCGGAGATAGCTACTTGTACCTTGGGCCCTATTGTGACTGGGAACGTCGCTAAATTGCTTGCTTTACTATCAGCTGATTCTGATGATACCGAATTGGAAGATGAGGTGCGTTTAGGGTTATCACGAGTCATATTTGCAGTGCACTTTTTGCAACACTAAGTCTTTAATTTCTTTCTAATATTCTTCACGTCATTCGATGAGAGATTTAAGCAATTAATATGCACAAGTACGATGCACTTACAAGCAAATGAGTCAGCTGTTTCCCTTGCTATAAACTCACTGCACATTGCGCTGGTAACCATCTTGAAAACGACCAAAAAGTTTGTCTAGCAAACCAAATTTCACAGTTAATGCACCTTTCTAAATATAAACGACAAAAAACAAGCAAGGCATGAAACACTAAATGAGTGAGAGGACGTAAGCAGTCACTTCAGACATTCACACGACGAAAACTAGAAAAATACTAGAAAACTGCAGAGCTATACAGAGTTGGTCACGCACGTTAAGTTCAAACCACATGATCTGAAAATGGTGGAAAAATTTAGTCAAAAAGTTATTCATTACTAAAGAAGATTTACTTTTTATAAAACCTTTGAACAGTGTCGAAAATGCTTTTTTGTTTGTAGAAACTAATAAATAATAAAATTAAAAATTTCGGTTGTTGAGCAATAAAGATATTGTAATATACGCCTTCGGTGAATATAATAGTCATTAATTTCAACAAATATATAGAAGTTACTTTATTGTGCTGCTATCATCAACAATAAGGTAACAAAAAGGTTTTAAGGTAATGACAATTAGAATTTAAAAAATTTTCTAGTAAAAAATCCAATTTCTGAAAATTCAATTATGTTTATACAGTAGCCTACAACATCGCGCAATTTGACTTTAGAAATTTTCAAAACTAAACAAGTTTAAATATAATGACCGTGACAATTGAATCATTCTAAAAAAGCATTAGGAACAGCAAATATTTAATTATTTTTTGTGGTGTGATACGCTTTTTTAATCTAAAAAAATATGATTTTTATTCAATGAAAAAAATTGAAATTTTCTTATAGTAGAATCTTAAATCCAGCTTAATGAAAAAAAAACCGCTTTGAAAATTTTTATGGCGCTTTTTATAATTCATTTATTTCAATCAAACGTACAAAACTAATAACTTAAGAAATCTAAAATATAGTAAGTCTATGCAGGGGGAGCAACATCATTTCAAAGACAATTTTATGCAATGTAAACTGATTTATACCAATTAATTCTCACATTGACATGACAGACAAGGTCGTGAGAGAAGAAGAACACGCTGAAAGAAATGATATTGTCCCAACAACATTTTCACAGATTCAATAAAACAGAACATACGTGTCATAAAGTGTGATGCTGTCTCAAATCATCTTCAGGGTGTTTGTATTTATTCAGTGAGTAAAGTTATTTGCAAATATCGATAGGAAGCTAATACGCCTAACTTAAGTAGCCTACCCGTTTGATTCGAAACATGCTTGAGATTGGGCGATTTGAACCTACTGGAGATTCTTTAATTTCTTCTGTAGTCATCACGGTAATATTGACGCTTTTTATGTTTATTTTGACCCGCCTTGTACCTTTGACGTCATGCATATACATTCCAGTAAAAGTATGAGTAGTCTCCAATATTGCAAAGACTTCACCATCGGCTGTTGACAAAACAATTTGTTCTTGGGTTGGTACTGGCTCATAGGTACTATATGCTACTTTCAATTGCAATGATGTATTAGCCGGAAAAGTGTATCTTTGCAATTCGAATGTCCGGTTGAGATTTGTTTTAGGAGTAAGCCGAATAAAGTCAAGGTCTTCTAAATCATATCCACGTTTGTAGTGAGAAGGAAGCCTAGTAGGTGGAACCATTAGTTTAACACCTGGAGGATGTCGGGCCGGAGGAGACCTGGACCTGATTCTTGTAGGAGATGATTGATTTTTTGAAGTTTCAGCACGATTTACATCAGACATAGGGTTGCTGTCAGGTAAATTCTCGGTATGTGAGCTTAACTCTGCAACAAGAAACATAGGATCAAATTTTACTAGAAGCAGATAGAAAAACAGGGAGTGGATTCTAGAAAAATTATGTAAATTTAAACATCATTGACTCTAATATCAGCATAGAAAATCAAAAACCTTGTAAAAGTTTGTGAGGGGCTAAACGCCATTTCTTACAAAAATATTTGATGGATTCAACGTTTTTTACATTTAAGACGCATTTATCAGCAAAATAAATTGTCCTAAAATATTTAAATTTTGTGTTTTAAAAGAACGCAATAGCTAGAAAGAAATAGAACAAAAAACAATTTATGAAAATCATGAGCAGATGGTATCTCATCACACTTTTATATTTCTCGTGTTGTTTTAATTCTTTTAAATGTGATGGGCTCAATCAACATGTGTAGTGTACTTAAATTTCCTCAAGTGATTTTAAAATATACATAAATTTTTTAATTTATTGTGTGTGCACACGATATTGTTTATATCAAGTGGAGGATTTCAGACACTTCTTAAAATGCGTCATGATTTCAGCCCGTATTATATTATGAATCAAGGAAGCATGAACTGCATGGACTGCGTGTGAGAAAAAGATCATACTTCTGATGCTTAAAGATAATTTTTTTTCATAATTGTCATACGACGACAAAAAATCCTTATTATTTACATCTGACGTCGCTTTTCACTCCATAGGGAGTAAAAAGTTGAGCCCGTAGCATCTTTTTATGGGCGTCAAAAAGTGCATCCACATATAACAGAGTCAAGTTGAATTTTTTTTTTTTTGTAATTCACAAAATTATTAGAATACTTTTTCCGATTGATTTTTTAATTTAATCGAAACTGAGCAAATTTTTATAAATAATCTAATTTTAGGCCGCAATCGTATTTTACATTGAAATGAAATAACATAAATATTCAGATGCGAGTGATAAGTAAAAATAATTATGAATATCATATAAAACTCCAGATAAATCTTCAAATTAAAGAAAAACACTTCTGATAAATCTTTAGATAACAGATAATGTTTTACATATCATAAGTGTGACAAAATTAAACAATATTTGGAAAAAATAGCAAAAAAGTCGTTATTTTTCTGCTTTGTTACAGCATATAATATGTACTTCAGATCTTATCTTATCAATCATTTATGCTGCGATCTTTTCCTTGTAAGATAATTGTATTTCATTAATTAAAAAAAAAATTTGTCACCTTTAACATTAATCACCAGATTTTCAAATATTTGTTTTAAAAGATTTTATATATAATTTTTGATAAATTATTTAAAATCAAAAACTTTTAAAATTTTAAAAATTTATAAAACGTTTTTTAATAGCAAACGTTTTTTAATAGTAAACGTTTAATTTGAAATATTTGAGTTTCGATAAAAATTTATAAAGAGATTACTATTTTAAATGTGACAAAAAGGATTTCAACTTATATCATTTTCAAATTAAAGAGCCTAAAGTAAAATAGTTTAAAAAATAATGCTAATTAGACATTGAAATTTATTAGAGAAATAATTAATTACAAGCCTTAAAAATTTGATTACTCTGAAAAACTTTAGAAGTAGACAGTAAACTTTAGTGTAAGACATTAAGAATAAAAAAATTAATGCTAAGAAACTTAAAAAAGTGTGATTTATATCTTTACGACATTTACAATTTTTAAATGAATAATTACACTTTTTACAATTCAACTATTTTAATTTTAATTTGCAAAAGTGCATCGTATGAATGTATGCCAACAACGATTGAGAGATATTCAAGCATTTTACAGACTTTGAAATTTCAGCAGAGATTTTAGAGTACTTAAAAATATTAATTTTAAATAATATAGAAAAAATTTTAAGAGGTTCCACAATTTAAAAGGATTTCGAAAAATTCTAACATTTTAAATTTTTGTCATAAATTTCAGATTATTTTTATGGATTTATTTCAAGATTGGATACGGATTACGGCAGACAAATTGTTATTTGAGAAAATCATTGAAATGTTTGTAAAAACATTATTCATATTTACCAATATGATTCAGGATAACTGTCAATGACAGGACCAAAGTAAAATGGATTCTCATTTTTTTAACTTAGAAAATACTAATCACTGTATCAATGAAGAATTCGGGTACAACTGTAGCAGATGCTTATTCTGGTGCCTTAATGATTTATATAACATACAGTTTGTTTGTTATCATATGTATTACCTACGCCTCGCGTTTGCCTATTCTGATTTTGTCAGAATACATGCAAAATAATTCATAATAACGACAGACAAATTCAAACAGAATTTTAAAAACAAGAATTATAAGTTATTATTCTGCTACTTTTCACAGCATATAATATATACTTCATTTTAATCGCATAAATTATTTGAGCCTGGATTCTTTCTCGTGAGATATTTGTATTTCATTAACTTGGACAAAATTTCGTTATCTATAACAAAACTAACCTAATTTTGGAATAGTAATTTTGTAAGGTTGAAAAGAAGGCAAATTATTTTAAATAAAATTCGTTCAAAATTAAATAATAATATATACAACGATTTTCAATTGAAAACATTTTAATTCAAGCTATTTAAATTTTGGTCAAATTTATAAAGAAGAAACTATTTCGAATGGAATAGAAAGGATTCAACAAAAAAGGTT
The DNA here is from genome assembly GCA_032357855.1 of Amphibolips quercusostensackenii. NCBI lineage: Eukaryota > Metazoa > Arthropoda > Insecta > Hymenoptera > Cynipidae > Amphibolips > Amphibolips quercusostensackenii. The sequence continues at coordinate 20,733 of JAUELO010159473.1, read as the reverse complement.
AAATAGTTAGTAATTATAAGCAGAAGTATCGAAAGTAAACAAATTCAAATAACAAAACTTTTAAAAATTAAATTTGAATCTTTTTAAAATTACTACTTTTTAAGTTGATAATTACACTTTCCAGAATCAAACTATTCCAATTTTCCTTGCGAATTTGAATCATTTGCGAAAATTTCAGACTGTTCAAAGATATCGTTTTTCAGGTATTTAAAAAGATTTCAGAGGTTTTTTAAAATTAAAAGGAAAGAAAAAAGTTTAACACCTGAAATAAATGGAATGGATTTTAAATTATTTTAGCGAATTTGATTATATCATTATTATGACATGACATGCACCAAAAGATTTAAAAATAACTGCTAATCACAAGGCCAGAGTGGAAAGAATTCTAATTTTTTATAACCGAGGAAGCATTACTTTATTGATAGAGAATTTGGTTACCAGTATACCTAATGATAATTCTAGGGCTTTATTAAATTATTTATAATATAATATATTCCTTGTCATATGAATTGTCTGCGCTTTAAGCTTTTCATCATGAGATATTTGTATCTGATTAAACAATGCCAGAAACGGACAAATTTTTGCAACATCAGAACGTATTTGCTAGGATGCAGTTTCATATGCTTAAATTAAGAAGTAATATATTTCAAAAGGCCCTTTAACATTATGAATCCTTCAATAGAACATTGGGGTCGAAAAGACCTCAGACATCTTCAAACTAATTTGAGTCTCTCTAACATTTAAAAATGGTACATTTTTAACTTCTAGAGCCTTATTTTTAAAATATTTTTTCTACAATCTTTACTTTACAATTTTTTTTCAACTTCTACAATCTTTTTTTTATATTTAGAATCAATTTTAAACTAGGTAACCCACAGCATTTTTTTAGTAACTAGCCAAAAGTGTATACAAAATTAAGCTACTCAAAATAATAAATTGGCTCTTTGCGGGAAGCCTTTTTAGCTTGTGGTCAAAAAGACCCCAGTATGCCAGCTATGTTGTGCGTCGGGAAGTGTGCCATCAAAAGGTAAAGTTTCTAAGCTCTAATTTAGTATTTTCATTTCTAAATCTATTTATTTTCAAATATTAAGTGGAATCGTACAGGTATTTATTATAAAACAATAATAATTTTTGCCCTTATATATTTTCTTATGGAAGGAAAAAAGATATATTCACTTCGAAAAGACTGTCTAAGCTCTGAAAAAAATTAGGACGGGACTTCAGTGCAACAATAAAAAATCGTGTGTCATGAAGCACGTTACTGTCTGAAACAAAAAAATAATTCCCTGAGCAACTTTTGTTTTGTCAGGGAGTGAATTAATTTGCTTGTATCGAGCGACATCGTGTATGCCTAACTCATACAGCCTGACCTCTTCATTAGAAAACATGTTGAAATTGGTTCACTAAAACCTTCTGAAGATGGATTGATTTCTTCTGTGGTCATCACGGTAATATTTTCTCTATCCATGTTTATTTCCACCCGCTTATTATTTCTATTACCCTGGTATACGAGGGTTGAGCTGATGAAAAGTTACAAGGTCCCGTCGGCAGATTTTTGCAAAATTAACACGAATCTGGATTTAAAAGTTGCTTATCACATATAGTTTTTGAGAAAAATGAGTTTTAGAATGAAATAAAAGTAACACATGATATGATTATTATTAATTGTTATTGTTTATTTCAGACCATACTCAGCCGTTGTTTTCATTCATCTGCAGCACATAGATACGAATTGCTGACCTGCGTTAAGAATCGAGCATCTCTGCTACCTGATCGTCTTCCCCTTACTTTGTTTCCCTTTTTTCGTCAACTCATTTTCGGCCCTAACGCTGTTTTCTCCACTTCACGTCACAATTTTTTCAGCAGGGGTTTAAACAGTATTTAATATAGCAAACACGGCACCACAGGGAGTTGATGAAACAGTTTGTTCTTAGGTTAGAACATGCTTATAGGTATATAATGCTACTTTCTATTTTGTAGGTGTATTGTATTTTTTTGTTTAATTAATGAGAAATAATTTATTTTGGGAGGTTTATTCATTAAAAAAATCACTTTAAAATTGAATTACGATAATTGATATTATGATGATATGCAAAATAATTGTTCTATAAAAATCGTTGCCAAAAGTAAGCAATCAGAATTGCAGCATTGTTCAAATAGTTTAGAAATTTAGGTATCATTATTGTCTGAAGATAAACAGCAACAGTTTTTTAATTCACAGAAACGAAATTTTTATGAAAGAAGGGTGACAATACACGTGTCATAAAGTCTGATGCTGTTTTAAATAAAAATACAACCTTCTAGGTGAGTTTTTTTCTGTGAGTTAGTGAACTATTCTGCTAGTATTAAGAGGCAGCTTGTATTATTTTCTTCTGAGTCAGGAACTGGCGAAAGATAATAGCCTTGAGAAATCTAATACATAGTGATTTTATTATTATTATTTTTTGTAGTAACAAATTTTTTTTTGGCACATTGATCTGACGTTAGATAAAGAAGAACATTATTGCGGCTTACACGCGTCGTAACCGGGTTATTCGAAAAAACGTGTGATTCCACGTTGGGAACCTACTGGAACTTTTTTTACTTCTTGTGAGGTCATCGCAGTGAACTGTCTGCTTTTTATGTTCAATTTCGTCTGTTTTTTTCATCGTGACCTTCTTGGACATACATTCCAGCGAGAGCATAAGTGGTATCCAATATTGCAAAGACGTCTCCTTTGGATGTTCTTAAAACAATTTGTTCTTGGGTTGGTAGTGGCTCATAGGTAATATATGCTACTTTTAATTTCATTGGTGTATTGTTCGCAAAAATGTATTTTCGCAATTCAAGTATTAGAGGCGGATTACTTTTAGAAGTAAGCCAAAAAATTTCAAGGTCTTCTAGTCTATATCCATCTTTGTAACGTGAAGGAAGTCTGGTAGGTGGAATAATCAAACTGTCATGAGTAAGATGCACAGCGGGGGGTGACCTGGACCTGGACTTTGCAGGAGACGAAGACCTTTTAGGGGACCAATTTAGGTCGATAGAAGTTCTGTTAGGTGTAAACTCTAAAGTTATTTCTGAAGCAAAAAACAGATAAATTTATTTCAATAAGGTCTATGAGGCAAGATAGAAAGCGAATTTTATGAAATTTGTCTAAATTTCAAAATCATTCACACAATTAGCGCAATTTAACATTATCTACATTCAAAACGCATATCTCAGCTAACTGGTTTGTCCGAAAAATTTGAATTTGTTTTTTCAAAAAACATAATAGCTGAAAAAATATTTTCAAAATAAGAATCAACAAAATTTGAAAAAGAATAGTATTTGATCAAAACCAAGTGAATTAATTTTGATTTTTTCTCTAAATTCTAATTGCTTTTAATCCTTCCAAGTTTTCTAATCATTTAGAATTTTTATATTTTGAAACATTTTTTAATTCTTGAAAATTGATTGATTTACTGTAGTTTGATTCAAACTAATAAGTTTCAGACTTTTAGCCATAAATTTACACTATAAGTTTTAAAAAAACCCTGGTTATGACTTTCATGTAAATCTCCCAAATTAATGAAATTTTCAAATGTTTGAGTCAAATTAAGACTTTAATTCAAATCATGTGACTCGATAAACGTTTTGTTTTTGATTTTAATAGAAATTTACTGATATAACAAAATTTTAACGATTTGAATAAAATTTGTGGATTTTATTATTTTGACCTTACATTTGTATTCTGAGATTTGATAAGCACCCTTAATATTGATTTCGTGTAAAACTACCAATTTATTAATATTGAAAAACTTTAAGTCGAATTTTGGAACCGTTACCTATATTTGTACATTCTAAGACCCGAAAAACACTCTGGTAAGGACTTTCATGGAAATTTACTAAATTATTTAAATTTTCAAAATTTGATTCGATTTTTGTAATTTTCAAATTTTGGCCTTTGGTTTGTACTATAAGAATCGGAAAAGCCGCTGGTTATGAATTTCATGGAAATAAACCATTTCAATAAAAAATTTTAAACTTGGATCAAATATTGAAATTTCTGAATTTTGACCTGAAAATTTGTGTTATGTGTTCTAAATTCATCAATTCAAAAATAATAAAAAATTCAAAACTCTAGTTTAATTTATTATTTTTGAATTCTAAACCCTAATTCGTGTTTTGTGAATTAGTACCTACTGATAATTCAGACAAGTTTTCCTTTTCTTCTTATGAATATCTTATTTTTAAACGGTCTAGTTGTCTTACTAGTATAGACTGCAGATTTAACTGTTTGCAAAAAACTGATTTTGTTAATGAAATGTTTAATAACTTCAAAACAAAATTTTTAAATTATCTTTTTGCTAAATACAACAAAAGATGTTTAACTATTGGAGTCATATTGAAAATCTTGTCTGTATGTAAATCGTAGAGTGAAAAGAATTTAAAAAAAATTTTTTTATTAAAGTAAAACCAAACTAACTGCTACTAATAATATTCAAGGCTATTAAGCCACAATTTTAATTTATTTCGGAATGTGATAACAGATAAATATTAAAATAAAGGTGAAAAGTACAGATAATTTTCAGATAACACATAAAACTTAAGATAACTGTTAAAATAACAGACAAAAAATTCAGATGAATGATTATGTAACAAAGAAAAGTTCAGATTAATATGCAGAACAGATCTATTTCTAATTTTCAATAACCCAACTTGCTAAGAAATATATGGAAAATTTAAAACCATTAAGTATTTTTGTAAATTTGAATAAAATATTATTGATATTTAAGTTAAAAAAGTCTAGTTTGGATTTGCTTTTATTATAAATCGACAAACTTTATTAGAGCCTGAAGACAAAAAATTTTTAATGAAGTAATTATGCTGCTGCTCACTTACATCATATAATATTTACTATAGTTCTTATCTCATGAATCTTATAAGCCTCGATCTTCACCTTGTAAGATTTTTTCATTTCATCAATTTGAACAAAATTTTCTTACCTTCAATATGACTTACCAAATTTGTAAATATTTTTTTTATAAGATTTAGAGAAAATAATAAACTTTTTTTAACTAAAGCGTTTAAAAAAACTCTTAACTGAAAACGTTTCAATTCATACAGTTTAAGATTAGGTAAAATTGATAAAAATGACACTATTTTGAGTGTTACAAAAATAAATTTATCCTGTATTATTTCTACATGAAACAGTTTTTAATTTAATAATTTAAACTACAAAAAGTATAATTTTATGTCAAGATTGATAAAAAAAATGTTTAGTGTCATAAAATAATTTCACTATTTTTCACCGTTCAGATTGGATAAATGTTTAATTCACAATCTTCAAAATAAGATTACTCTGAATGACTGTTCAGAACAGGCATTTATTTTCAATAGAAAATCTTTTTTAAATTCACGATAATCAAATCGATAATTACACTTTCTAAAATTTAACCTTCAATTCTATCGCGAAAAGTACATTTTATGAATGTATCTCAAAAGCTTTTTTTCAACTATTCTACAGATCTTCAAATGTTTGCAGAGATTTTGGAGTATTCAATAATATCGATTTTTAAGAATCTAAAAAGATTTCTGGTTTTTGACTTTTTTTAAATTTAAAAAAGAATTCTAACATTTCAAATGATTTCAAAGGATTTTAAGTTATTTTCACGGATTTAAATTAGGACGGAATCAGGATTATAGCGGACAAATTGTAATTTGCGAAAAACTTGAAAAAGTTTGTAAAAATTTTGATACATTATTAAAATTTTTTATGTTTACCAATAGAATTAAGAATAATTGTCAATGATAAAAGCAAAGTGAAAAGGATCCTCATTTTTCTCTAACTAAGGAGAAACTGATTGTATTAATGAAGAATTTGATTACCATCAAGAGTCCGCATCAGCACCGCAGCCTTTGGCGTACGGAAATTATTCGTCAGCATTTTTTCGGATTTTGTACATTTTCATCAGAACTGTATTAGACTTGTATTTAATTTGAACCCACTCCCTCTCCGTTTACACCAAATATCCACGTTTATAGACCCTCTGAACGCGAACAAGGTTTTCATAATTGTGTCTGTCTTCTGTCTGTCTGCATGTATGTATGTATACTTCGAAATTCAAACAGTTTACCCTAATAACTTTTTTGATAAAAAGAAAATTATGAGAGTTATAAAATTTTAATTTTGATTGCGAAAAATATAATGAAAAATCAAAAATCTTATTTTGACATCAAACTATGCAAGATACGAAGAAAGGTGATGAAACGAAAATTGTGCACCTGAAAAACATCTAAAAATGCATTTAAAATTACTTTGCGATAAAGCGCGTAGTTTACATTTTATTTCTAAGAATCAAGATTAAAAAAAACAAAATTTTAGGAAAAAAACAAAAGATACAAAAAAATCACTTCGCAAGAGTTCTTCACCCAAATAAGAGATGCAAATTTGTTTTCTATTATTTTTGTATAGAACGCGTCATTTTTAATCTAGTCGTGACAAAATGACATTAAAAATAAAAAAATTAAGTTTTAAGACAAACAACACAAAAAAAGGAAAAGATGAATCAACAAAAATTACGCAACAAGAAAAAATGTACAAATTTTTTATTACTTACTGTTTGATAGTGTCGCTATCCATTTTAGATAGAAACTCAAAAATTAAGCGCATTTTTAAAATGCTTAAGACCAATTTTTTTTTTTATTAAAAAATTCTATGTGCAGCTTTTACTATTACTAAAAAAAACGATTTACCCTTTTGACTTTTTTCATTTAAAAAAATATGAAAGTTATACAATTTACAAAATTCCAAAAAACAAACAAAAATGAACAATTTAAGACAAACAACGCACGTATGAAAAAATGCTAGTAAAATAAAAACTATGCATTTTGAAAACCCTACAAGGTTATTCATACAACTTTTTGAATTTTCTGAAAAATTTGAAAATTTAAATTTTGACTGCACATAAAATAATGAAAAATGAAAAATTCCATTTTTTGATCAAACTATAAAAGATACAACAAAAGACAGCTTAACAGAAATTGTAAATTCGAAAAATATTTACAAATTTTTTACGTATCATTTGTTGATAGGACGCGTGGTTTTTGTTTTAATCGTAAAAAACGCATTTAATGAAAGAAAAATTTTATTTTGCAGCGACACATGATACAAAAAATAATTACACAAAATTTATTTACTTTGAAAAGAGCTACAAATTCGTTGCAAATATTTATTAACAGGATGCGTAGTTTTTGTTACAATCATGAGAAATAATATTAACAATAAAAAATTAAATTTTTTGGAAAACGGCGCAACGTGCGAAAAAATGAATCAACAAAAAGTGTGCGTTAAAAGATATCTACAAGTCTGTTAGCGATGACTTTTTAATAGGATGCAGGGTTTGCTTTGGTTGAGGATTAAACTATTTTGTTGAAAATTCGTCTTTTTTGTTGGAATTCAGCTGTTCTTAGATTAAAATTAAAAAATTTTTTGTTGAAATTTCAACTATTCAGTTCCATTTGTAAATTTATTTTTTTTCGTTGGAACTTCAACTACTTAGTAGAAAGTGCAACTGTACACGTGGAATATTCAATTCCACTTTTTTAAATATTTCTTTTATTCATCTGCGAAGAGTCTAGGATGAAACTTCCTGGTGGGGACTTACATTTGATGTAAAGAAATACGTCTTTTATCTGTTTTGTGAATTTTTATTTCTTGATATGTAAATTCGTGAAGCTGTTACGACACAAAAGTTTTTTCAGTAAAAAATTTTTGTATTTTCACAACATGTTAAGAGCGGTTTTATTTAAAAGTTTTACATCGGTTTTAGATCAAAATGTATTGAGTTTGATGTTTGTCAAGGCCTCAACTTGTTAAGCTGTAATCCATGGGACGAGCGTAGTATGTTTAATTTCTGAATTATTTTTCCAGATACGACAATACTATGTTTGATTTTTATGTGCGGCTGTATTTCAGTCTTTGCATCTTTATTACGGCCGGACCTTTGCAGAACCTTTCTATTTTCCGGTCCCGGTCAATCTCGCCAAGCAAAATAAATGATACTGCAGACCGATGACTGTTTAGGGTGCTATCTTGATTGGTATCTTCCAAACAGTTCGCTATAAAAACGATTACATTTAGTACTAAAGCTTCAAAACGACAGATTTCTTTATCCTTAAAGTGATTCTACAGCAGTCTTTAATGGCTTGTTTTATTGTAGTACAGTTGCCGCTGCGTCTAACGGTGTTTTAGTGTTTCTTTATGCCTATACGGATTCCTTATAAAATCTTTATAGGTAGGGTGAGCACTTTGCACACTGAAACATTGTCTTTAAAAGGAGATGTGAGGAAATTTTTGGGTGGTTTCAATAAAACTAATTTAGACACGAGATCCTCCTTGTGCCTAGTAAACAGACTTGCGTGGGCCGCATTAGTACGAATAAAACTCCTTTTGCTTTATCTTTACTTATTTTTTGTATAGTGCATTGAATTTGTGAAAAAAATGATAACACATAAAAATATAGTTTTCACTAGCCTGCAGTAGAAGCATATACTTTTGCTACTTTAGAATCAGGAAAACGTGTAATGATTTGATTCTTTGGAAAGCCTAATTAGCTAGCTTCAAATTAGCGTTCCCCCATATCAGTTGTAACTCTCAGTTAGCTTTATAATTAGGGCACGATGCAAAAAGCAACAAATTCCTACTTTCACCACATTGCCATTGCACCTCATTTAGAATACATAAGAAATTAGACACTCACTATTTTATTAATGTAAGATATAGGCATCATATTATCAATTTGAAACAATTCTTTACAATATTGCGACTCTTTTAAAAAACAAAATAATAATAAGTAAACCTTTTTTTAATTATTATAATTTATATGTTCATGTTTTTTTTCTACGCTTGAAATCCATGCGATCCTAACTCATTACATAGTATACCCGATTCCGTCCAGGATGCATCGGTAAAAATAGTTAATTCATATGCTTAACATTTTATTAGATCCACTTCTGTCGGTAGTTATTAAATCTACCAATCTAGATCAATATAAACCATATCTGGTGAATACAGTTCTGTCTAATGATTCCCACTTACCTTAATCAAATTAACATGATAACATCTTTCCTAAAATTCAATATGCAGTAAACTATATTGGATAGCATGGCTGGCTGTTTTAAACTCTCACTGATTTAAACTTCTTAGCTCTCATCACGAACTTCGAATCATAGAAAATACATACAGAAATCATTATTTGCAGTATACTTTTTTTCTGTGTTTCATATTGGGGTTCTCAGATTTGGGTTTTCTGAAGTATTTACAGCTCTAGGTCTCCCAGACCCATCTTTAGAAATAAAGCTTTTCTTTCTCCGTGGCTAAACAAGAACTTGATTGACCAAATTCCGAAATACGTAGTTCAGGCTCATATCTTCAGCCCTCCTAGGTCCGAACACCTTTGCCGTAGCTATATAATTGTACAATGCGCTGAACGAAAAAGATGGGTCTCAGGGACCCAGTCATGCATGTAAGGGTTAAGTTTTACTTTTCGAAGGAAACAAACTTTCAATGAGATGATATGACACTGAGATAGACAATTTTTTTCTAAAGGTAGTGATGTATAAAGAAGGTTAACATTTTTGTTGTTGAGCTCTAAATATATTAACATATATACCCTTTGTGAATATTATGGACGATAGTTTAGTCACAAAAGTATTTACTGTTAATGAATATGAAAATGTAACTTTAGATCATTGATACCATAAAAAAATAGTTTCAAACAAATCTTCTGAGCATAATGTTTATTTACAGTATTTAAAATAATCTAGGAAAAAATACAGTTTCGAAAAATTTTTAGGTCAATTTTTTGGCCTTTCTATTTCTCAGTTCTCTTAGCAAAATAAGTTGAAAGAGATTAGGTTCAAGGTATTTAAGTTAATTTTTGAAAGAGATTTAAAATTAAATACTATTCCAAAATCAAACATTTAAAATTCTTAAAGTTTTATGTAGTATCCCGCAAAAATGTGTACCTTGAAACTGAAAATTTTAAACACTAAACAGGATTAATTATAATGGCCGGTAAAGTTTAATTAAAAAACCGTTAAAAGCAGTTCAAAAAAATGACATAAACAATAATTATAAGGTATCAATTATATCATGGACTATTAAGCAATATTTAAAGTCATTGCTAGATTTCTTTGAAGTTAATTCATTCTAATTCAAAGCGCAAAATAAATAATTAAAAAATTAATGATAAGGCAATATCCACAAAGACGAGCAACTTGATTGTGAACACAATTTTACAACAGGTAAAACTGACGAATACTGTTCAACTTTTATAATAACAAAACAGGAAATATCAGGAGACATCAAAAAAGCTTTAAAAGAGTGATAACATCTATCTTTATTTTTAAAAGATAATGCCGTCAAAAGTTGTAATATTATTTCATTTATACTGTAGGTTATCTCTCTTTTAGTTAACAAAGGTAATTCATACTGAATAATTAAAATTATTGCCCTCAAAAGTGAAAAGCAAAAAAAAAAATTGTGAGGGCACTATAGAACAAAAAAATCACCTCAACAATGAATGCAGACAATTGACAATCTGAACATGTGCAAAATTGATGTCGTATAAAAATCGTTACTTTGCATTAGCAGTCTGAATTGCTACACTATAAAGATAGTTTGAAAATTTATGTATGGTGGTTATCAGAATATTGATACCAATGGCTTCTCAATTTATAACAAAAAAAATACAAACATTTCTCCAGGTATTTTTTTGTTTTGTAAGTGTGTAATGTGGTTTTCTGGTATCAAGAGACGGCTCATATGCGTAACTCTTACGGCCTGCCGGGCTTATTTGAAAAAATTTATTTATTGGTAGACCAGAAACTACTAAACAATCAATAATTTCTTCCGTGGTCACTATGGTAAAATTGCCGCTTGCCATTTGTTTTTGTCGCTCGTTCATTATCGTTATAATCACAGACGTAGATTTCAGAAAGAGTGTAAGTGGTCTCGAATATTGCAAAGGCGTCACTGGTGGGTGTTGATAAAAGATAAAAGACAATTTGTTCTTGGATTAGCAGACGCACACTGCTGTTATGTGCTATTTTCAATTTTAATGCTGTATTGGTCAAAAAAGTGTATTTCCACAGTACAAATATCCGAAGCGGATTTGTCTGAGGAGTAAGACGAATAATTTCAAGATCTTTTAGTCTATATTCACGTTGAAAATTACAAGAACAAGAAAGCTTAGTATGTGGAACCATCAATCTATTTACTATGGATTTCATTTTAGATAATTTAATTTTTATCTATTTTAATTTTTGGCAACACAATCTTCAGCTTTAAGTTGATATCTTCTTTGAAAACTTACCATCAAGACTTCAAGCATTTGATATTGAAATTATCGTGACATTTTCATTATTTCAATTTGAAACTGAAACGTAGCGGAAGATGAAATTAAAAACCTCTAAATATAATCTTTTTTGAAAGCTTAAGTTCTAAACTATTCTTTTGAGAAATTTTTATTAGTAGAATTTATGAAAACATTTGTAAAAATATAGACACATAATTATGTTATCATATTCACCTATAATATTAAGAATAATCATCAATAGCAGGAGCAGAGCAGAATAGATCCTAATTTTTTTTAACTGAGAAAATACTTAATTCTGTAATGATAAAGAATTTAGTTAGCACAGTACATAAGAATTATTTTGATGCTTCATTACATTACAGAATACGTAGTATATTTGTTATTACGTGAATTATTATTTACACCACGAGCTTGTCCTTGCGATCTATTGTAATACAATAATCTGTCCAAAAATAAAATGCTTTCTATTATAACTTTTTATTTTTTAGTAGAAAGAGCGACTCTAAAAAAATTTACGCTACACTTAACAAAATAGGGGAAAGGGTTGTGGAAAAGGGGGTGCAGCTTTAGAATTTTAAATAGTGACGTCTATTTTTAATCGAAAATTCCACCTTTTTTACTCAAGATACGTAAGTTTAATTGGATTTTTTTATAAATTTGCAGCAGTTGGCCTGCGATGCTTTCAGTGATTGCAATGCAATGACCAAATATAGGGTACGATGTAGGATAAATATTTCCGGAATCGCTTTGATCACTTAAAAATAAACAGTTTTAGTTACAACTATTTTTTGTTCAAACCATGCTTGTTGATATATTTCGATATCTTATCATAAAAAAACACTCTGTGTATACCCAAAATAAATCGTGTAATATTTCCGTGCATGAAGACTTCAAGAAAAAAAAATTTTTGTTTCTTATAAACTTATATAAGAATTTCTAGAAATTCTAGTAGGTATCGTATTGTTATATGAATCACATTTTATTTGATACATTTTTTTTATAAGCTTGTGCCGGAAACAAAGTGCCAGTAACTCTTATTTGTTATTCATATTACTTATTAACTATATTATGAGAAATAAAAAGTGGATATATTTTCTAATCGATGATTTTGAATTATTAATTGTCTACAGTGTCATTTTGTAAAAAAATGATATTTTTTCCTTCGTGCGTTTAGGTCGCGAGAAGTTTCTTTTGGCAGTCAGTTCCATTTGATATCAGGGCTGTCTGTGACAAGAATGTGGACGAACTCTGCTTATTTTATAATTTTAAATTTTGTTTTTTTATGACCTTATACTAGTTCTAATATTTGGTACCATTTTTAATCCTGCAAATGAAAACTTCTTTTTTAACTTTACGACAAGAAGAAAATTATCTAAATAAACAACAAACTCATGCGCCGTACACAGACTAAACGGTAAACAAGAAAAGGTATATAATGTATTCTAAAATTAAAACATGATACATGAAAACAAAGATAAATAAATCAAAATCTATAAAACTGTAGCCATATATTAATAATGATGTTATTATTATTGCGCATAGGCAGTGTTATCTAAGTACTATAACACTTATGTTGTCCAATGTGACCCTATCGTACTGTACCCATGAATCTAATACTCGTAGATGACGGTGGTTTCCAACATTTAGGCATCATATAATTCACATATTTGATCTTCAAAATTCTTCCCTATGAGGCTTACTAGCAAATCACAGTTAGGTAGGATATAATAAAGTGTCTCTTTTTGAAAATCGCGCTTCTCACATCAAGGGTCACTGTCAATCTTCATGTTAGTAACGTGCTTTTTTAAACAGCAATACCACGTCTGCTTTTTCTTTTTTTTTAAATTTCTATCGCGTTCAGAAACCCAGTTCAGGTTGACCCTGTTTTTACGGAGGCTTCAAAAAGCTTCTGTAGGCAACTTGAGACAATTTTTTATGTGAAAACTTTTTATGAAAGAGCTCTTGGAGCAGTTTGACTATCATAGCATATGTAAATGTGGTTGTTAACAAACCCGCACTTACGAATGCACTCTCGAAATGTCCTAATAGCTCAAGCGCCTAGAAAGTCCTTTGAGCCGTTTGTGAGGCATGTGATTTCTCCCGATGTAAATAAATTGCTTCTCCTTTATTTAACATGCTTGTCTACTTTTTTTAAAAAGATCACTTTAAAGGACCCCACTAGCCAGTATTTTTTCAGCATATTATCAGATGGCATGCAAACGATTTTATCCGCCGACAATACGGTATTGAGTAAATCGTGCAGATCAAGGAAAGCAACATTTCCATGACCCTTCCTAAAGAAAGTTATGTATGTTTTCGTTACAGCCGTCTGCCTAAAAAGAAGATGCAGGACCCTTTTTACACTCTCTAGTTATTTCCTAGAACTAGCCAGACTGGTTCTTTACACCTAAATCAATGAGGTATAAATTACAATTGGTCTAATGACTATCGTGTGTAACTAGTAAATTACCTTGGGTTAAAGTTCCCAGGTTTTTCTGCTTAAACCTCTGCAAGCTTGAAAGGCTGCTTTGGCCTTTTATACTACCGCATCAGCGTGCAGTTTCCAGGTTAGTTTTATATTGAAGATGACACCTAAGTCAGTTTTATTTAGGTCAGCAGATATTCTGTAGTCGTTGCATCAATTCCTAACAGTGTTAGGAGCATTTTGCACCAGTTCGTACATATTTCCCTAATGTTTTTCTGTTATTAGGGCCACAAGGTCATCTTCATATCCTTGTATATAAGAACCTTGCAAATGAACCCTACAAAATCAAATTATCAATGACAAGTGCCTGCAGGGCGGAAAAAAATTTGCCGTACTGAACAACTCTTTTTACCTTCGCTCTTACATTGCAACCGTGGAGCGAAAACCTAAAAATTCTGCCGCATAGCATAAAGAGCATTTACCTATTAGTAGTTGTACTCACACCATGTTCTTCAGCAGAATTGATTATCGATTCAGTGGGCGTTTTACTGATGTGACTCTTTATGTCCAGAAACGTTGCTATCGATACATCCCCTCTTCATTCTGCCTTAAATGAAAATCGTTTTCTTTTTTTATTTTCTTTTACATGAAAGAAGTTAGGTTGATTGGTCTGAATGATTAAGCCTTATAGTAGAAATCTCATCACAGCTTTGGTGTAAAGATCGCTTTGACCCCCTTAGAAAGATTTCCCATGACTTTTTAAGACCTTCTCTATATTTAACCCATTCAGTCGGTTTTGTGTTCTTATACCTGTTTGGTTTAGGCTAGATAGCTGCCAGTGAAAAGCCTGTAATATGATGGGGATGTTTTAGAAAAAACCTGCTAATCCTTGAATGTTTCGCCGAAAGATATGAAGCACAAGTTTAGATCAATGAGCTCATTGCGTTTAGCAGTTACAAAGTTTAGTGTATTTTTGTAATATAATATAGTCAGATTGGTAATAAAAAGGTAATATAAAAAGTACTGTCCAGTTGATCAGCAGTTCTTTACCAAACGAGTCCATTCCCATGTTCGTGCTCGATTTTTATCACTTCTCGATCCTAAGTATAGAACCTAAGTAAGCAAATATAATCGATATCCCTTCTGACGTAAATTACTGTACTAGAATTTTCATCAGCTCTTCTATAGGTTATAGGTAGCTTAGGCAGATATACAGTTGTGAAAATTAATTTAAACAAATTTCATTTTTTAAGATTTAATAATGTTCATTTAAGAATCAGCACCAAACATTGGTTTTTCCGAGTTATCTGTTTTTCATCTTGATCCTTCTCAATTATCAATGAGGACATCAAGTCATTCTTGAAAGGACTCTAAAATTAGATACTATTTCGCAACATCAAACATTCAGAATTGTAAAAGTTTTATGCAAAGGCCTACAGCATTTTGCAATTTAGAATTAAGAATCTTCAAAACTAATAAGTTTGAATATTATGACTGTAAAAATTTAATTATTATGACAAAGCGTCAGAAACAGCAAATTTTCACTAGTTTGCAGCTGTTTGATAAATTTTTTAATCTACAAAAAATCAGATTTCTGCTCTAAAAAAAATTTAAGTTATTTCATAGTAGGATCTTAAACCTAGCTTATTTAAAAGGAACTGCTTAAAAAATTTTAATTATGTTTCTTAAAATTAATTAATTTCAATTGCCAGCGCAAAACTAATAATTTAAAAAATCAGTGTTAAAGCAAGTCCATGTAGGGAAAGCAACTCTATTTTAGGGACAATCTTATAAAATGTAAGCTGACGTGTACTAATAAATTGTTACATCAATATTACAGACAAGGTCGTGAGAGAGAAAACGCGCTAAAAGAGAATATTATCTTTTGTTATTGTTGGTAAGCAACGCAATTAGGCGCTGTGTTGTTTATTCTTACTTCATGTCGTATAAAATGTGTTGCTGAGCATCAGCATTCTAATTTGCTGCTGTAGTTTGATACCAATGGTTTTTTTAATTATAAAAACAAAATTTTCTCAAATTTAAGAAATCGGAATATACTTGTCACAAACTGTAATGCTGTTTCAAACCATCTACAGATTTTTTGTGTTTCGTCAATGAGGAAAGTTATCTGCTGGTCTCGGTAGGGCAGCTTATACGCCTAACTCGTATAGCTCATCCGTTTGATTCGAAACATGCTTGCAATTGGACGATTGGAACCTACTGGAGAGTCCTTGATTTCTTCTGTAGTCATCAAGGTGATATTGCCGCTTTTTATGTTAATTTTTGCCCGCCTCTTATCTTTGATGTTTTGGGTATACATTCCAGTAAGAGTATGAGTAGTCTCCAATATTGCAAAGACCTCGCCATCGGGTGTTGACAAAACAATTTGTTCTTGGGTTGGCAGAGGCTCATAGGTATTATATGCTGCTCTTAATTGCATTAGTGTATTGGTCGAAAAAGTATATTTGCGCAATTCGAATGTCCTGTTCAGATTTGTTTTAGGAATAAGCCGAACAAAGTCAAGGTCTTCAAGTCCATATCCACGTTTGTGATTGGAAGGAAGCCTAGTAGGTGGAACCATTGATATGACACCAGGAGGATGTCGCGCTGTAGGAGATCTAGACCTGGACCTGATTGTTGCAGAAGATGAATCACATTCGGAAGTTCCAGCACGATGTACATCAGGAGTAGGTTCGCTATTAGGTGAAATCTCTGACTGTTGAATTAACTCTGCAACAAGAAACAGAGGATCAAATTTGACTAGGAGCATATAGAATGACGGGAAGCGGATTTCAGAAAATTTGTTTGAAATTAAAAATTATTGACATTAATATTTGAATTAAATATCATAAATCTTGTGAATTTTGAAAAAGGCGAAATGCTATTTTCACGAAGAAGCTTGTTTATTTTAACATTCTCTACAATCAAAACGCATATCTAAGCAAATTACTTGTCCTAAAATATTGGAATTTGGTTTTTTGAAAAAACGTAATAAATGAAAAGAAATAGAAAAAAAACCATACTTAAAATTCATGAGCAGATTGTATCAAATTACACTTTTATGTTTCTCGCGTTGTATTTATTGATACTTTTGAATGTGTCAGGCTGAAAGCAATATTTTATCAACACAGAGCTTTAGAAGCGGGAATTATAAAAACAAACGAAATTCAGACTCTAATGAGCTGAAAAAATAATTTATGAAAAAAGAATTTCTTGATATTCTTCATGCCTACGTAAATATACAAAATTGGTTCATAAGGTCAGAGATACAAAACTAGAAAAAGATATAATATTTCACAAAAAATGTCTGCTAGAATAAAAGCCTCGCAAAATATATTTTTATTAGAACAATCTACATATCTAGCGTATTTAAAGTTTCTCAAGTAATTGTAAGATATTAATTAATTTTTAGAATTTATTGTATGTGCATACGATATTTTTTATAGCAAATGGATGATTTCAGATAATTCTTAGAATGGAGTCATGATTTTAGCCCGTATTATATTTCGAATAAAGAAAATAATTAAAAGGAATTTCAGAAATTCTGGTTGTGGTGCTAGTGAAAAACTAGGTTTAATAAAAAGGGGGGGCAGTTAGGGCACCATGGGCTACCCCAGTAAAAACCTCACTTGTAATGTTTGAAGATGAATAATTTTAATGATGGTGATGTGAAATTTTTTGTTTGGTACCGATAATCCAGACAAGTTTTATTTATTCCTTCTACCTAATTAAATATTTAAATAAAATATTTAAAAAGGTTTTTATAAGAATAGGCTCAAGGAAGAAAGTATAGGCTAAAGATCATATTTTCGACATAAAAGTTTATTCATCAAACAAAATGTTCAGTAACTTGAAAAAAATAACGAATCCAAATTTTTCAAAATACAATCGAGGATCTTCAACTAAAGGGGGTTAAACTCAAATTTTTTTTGCGTGTAGTTCACAGAAATATTAGAATACTTTTTTTCCAAATTTTTTCAATTTGAGCAAAACTAACCAAATTTTCATTAATAATAATCTAATGTATAGGCACAATTGTATTTCACATTGAAATGTGATAATTGATAAATATTGAAATAAGATAGAAAAGAACAAATGACTTCTGAATAACATATGGAACTTCCGATGTATCTTTGAATAACAGACAAAATCTTTTGATAAATCTTGATTTAAAAGATAAGAGTTTGGATAAATATTTAAAAAAGACCTTTTTCTATTTTCTAATAATTCTGATCTTGAAGAAATATATAAAGAATTTAAGACAATTCAGTAGAAAATAGCATTTAAAAAATATTATTGATATGTGGAGTGAAGAAGTTTTATGTTTGTTTTATTATAAGTCGACCACGCTACGAAAGCACCAAATGCTTTAATTTCAACAAATTTTTTATTAGTACGCTCACCTGTTGAATTATATTTGTTCTAACATACATACACATTTTTTATTTTTGCGGAATGAATTCGCATTAAATTCTTAATGACTTCAGACAAATTCAAACAATATTTTGAAAAATAGCGATAAAATTCGTTATTCTCATGCTTTGTTACAGCATATAACATATACTTTATATGCTATCTCACCTAACATTTATGCCGCGATCTTGTCCTTGCAAGATATTTGTATTTTATTTATTTAAACAAAATTTTGCTACATTTAACATTACTAACCAGATTTTCAAATGAATAAAACGATTTTTGATTAAAAACGTTTAATTCCAAATATTTGAGTTTAGATAAAATTTTTAAAGAGGATACTATTTTAAATGTTTTAAAACAGAATTCAGCCTTTATTTTTACAAACTAAAGCATTCGATGTTGAATAATGTAAAAAAATTATTATTTGAATTTTAAAATTTAAAAGAAAAATATTCAATTTCATACTCTAAAATTTAAATTACTCTAAAAAACTTTTAAAGTAGACCGTAACCTAAAATGGGAGATATTAAAAATAAAAGAATTTATACTAAGGTAAGTTAGAAAAAGAAAAATTTATTTTTCCAGAATTCACAATTTTTAAATTGATAATTACACTTTTTAAACTTTAACAGTTTTAATTTTAATTGCAAAAATACATCTTATGAATGTACGTCAACAGCCTCCAAAAGATATTCAAACATACTTAATTTGAAATATTTTCAGAGATCTTAGAGTACTCAAAAATATCAATTTTAAAGAATATAGAAAGATTTCTGAGAGAGTTTTGAAATTGAAAAGTATCTCAAAAGAATAACATTTCAAAAAATTGCCATGAATTTTAAATTATTTTTTACAGATTTGATTCAAGATGA
This sequence comes from Amphibolips quercusostensackenii, assembly GCA_032357855.1. Classification (NCBI taxonomy): domain Eukaryota; kingdom Metazoa; phylum Arthropoda; class Insecta; order Hymenoptera; family Cynipidae; genus Amphibolips; species Amphibolips quercusostensackenii. The sequence goes on along the minus strand of JAUELO010159473.1, from coordinate 1,678 downwards.
AACAGGGATAACAGCAGACAAATTTTCATTTGTAAAAACATCAAAATGTTTCCAAAAACATCATTCATATTTACCAATACAATTTAGGATAACTATCAATGACAGGACCAAAGTAGAATGGATCCTCATTTTTTCGAATCAAGAAAAAACTATTTACTGTAATAATAAAAAATTCGGTTACAAGAGTAACAATTGCTTATTCTGGTGCTTTAATTATTTATATAACATACAGTAGGTTTATTATTATATGTATTATCTACGCCTCGCGTTTGCCTGTTCTCATTTTTTCGAAATACATACACATTAAATTTATAATAACATCAGATAAATTTAAACAGAATTTAAAAATCTCATAATAAAAGTAATTATTCTGCTGCTTTGTTTGAATTTTCCTTGTGAGATATTTTTATCTCATTAATTTGAACAAAATTATGTTACCTTGAAAATTACCAACCTAATTTTAGAATAATAATTTTTAAGGATTCGAAAAAAATGGCAAATTATTTTGAATAAAATGCGCTAAAAATGTTCAGGTAATATATAAAACGATTTTTAATTGAATACTTATTAATTTAAGCTATTTAAGTTTAGGTTAAATTTTTAAATAGGACAGTATTTCGAATTCAATTGAAAGGAATTAAACCCGTATCGTTTCTATATAAAATTGGTTGATATTAAATGATTCAAAAAAAATTATAATTTTTAACTAACATTTATTTTAAAAATTTTGCTTAGATCATAAAATGAGTTTACTGTTTTTTTTACCCTTCAGATTAAAGAAACGTTTATTTACAGTACATTAAAATTGAATCACACTAAAACAAATTTGAAAATAGACGGTAATTACAAATAGGAAATATTGAGAATAAAAAAATTATACATCCAAGAAACTTTTAAAAATAGAATTAAATATTTTTATAGTTACCAACTTTAAAAATTGATAACTATACTTTTAAAAATTAAACCATTTTAATTGTCTTTGTGAAAGTACATCTCATGAATGTATTTTAACGGCGTTCAAAAGATTTTAAAGTGTTTTACGAAATTTGAATATTTTCAGAGATTTAAGGGTACTTAAAGCTATCATTTTTTTTTAAATTTGCAAAGGTTTCTTCAGATTTTTTTAATTCAAGAAGATTAAAAAATTATTTCAATATCCAGAGTACAAGAAAATTTTAATTTTTTTCAACCTATAAAGCGATGATTACTGCAATAATTAATAATTTGGTTACCAGTATACCTCATGATTATTTTGGTGCTTTAATTGATCAAGTATAATATAATATATTCCTTGTCATTTAAATTAACTGGGTCTTGAGCTTATTATTGTGAAATATTTGTATTTCATTACCCAATCTCAGGCACGGCCAAATTTTTTCCACATTATTCTGGAGGTATTTTCTACACTCTAGAAAATATTTTCTCTCGATTTCTCTCGAATATTCTTCTCGATTGCCACAAGTAAAGAAAAGTGAGGAATAAAAAAAATCTATATTCGCTTTAAAAAGACTGTCTTATCTGAAAAAATGAATGGCGGGAATTAAGTGTGAAAAAAGAATCGTGTGTTATAAAGCATGCGCTGTATCAAACAATGAATAATTTTCTAGGCAAGTTTTAATTTGTCAGTGAGTGAAGTAGTTTGCAGCTATCGAGCGGCATCTTATATGTCAAAGTCATA